>JBBPBX010045344.1:7526-27068 GCA_038048925.1 Garcialebias charrua
CAGAACAAATCACATATTTTGACAACAGACAGACAAATGATCACACACACACACAAGCAACTTCCTGACCACCCTGAGGTGATCTGGGGTGACACTTGGTAATTTCCAGTATTTTCCAACATGGGCCTTGTTCCTCCCCCTTCAGTTTGTGTGAAAGCCTCAATGTGCAGGTGGCGACTGCTCTTTCATGTCCACGTCTTCATCGGAGACGAACCAGCTGCTGACAGCTGAAATACCAGAACAGACCAGTGTGCTGCTGTGGTGATGATGGGAGAATTACTCTTTGATTTGCTCCTCCATTTTGACCTTGAACCCAGAGGCACATATAGCTGCACATCGTTCACCGGTGTCCAGACACAACTGTGGTTCACAAAGAGCTGTGTCCCCCACACACCCCCACACACCCCCCAGCCCGGGCATTGTGAGGCACAAGCCTGTGAAATCTGCCTGTGGTTTTGTTCGGGCCCAGGGGATTATGGCTGTGATCCCGAGTGCTTTATGAATGCCCACTGAGTGGGGGGATGGGGGATGGGGGTGGATTTGTGGCGAGCAGTGAATCTGAAGTTGGTTGGCTCTGTTTTACTGGGAAGCTACCAGTAGGTCAAGGATGGCATGTAAGTTTGCTCCCCCACCAGACAGTTTTAAATGCAGAATGTCTGTAAGCAAAACTTTTTGTAAACACTGGATTTTATTAAAACATCAAGGAAGTAACTGTTGCCGTATAAAGGATTCAGTTTTATTCAATCTGGTTTAAGATGGACACCACAGAAACAGCCATAACTCAGATTTTCTGCAGAAAACGAGCTATTATTTGGTGTGGTACCTGAGAGTCGTCCCTAACACATACTCTGAGCAGACTCTGAGAGTACAGTATGTCTAAAACTTTGGCACTTGTCAGGAAGTTTTCTTTTTCTTTTCAAGGATTTCTAGTTTTAGTTGAGTTTAAGAGTTTAAAGTGTCTGTGACATAATCTTTCTACTTTGCATAAAATATTACAAGATATATATCTTGTATCATTAAACTATGTTCGTTTTTGCAAACAAAATGATGAATTAATGAAAATTCATTTCAAAGTGAGTTTAAAATTAAAAACCATGTTTCTTCACGGGACATCCGACTACACGCGAATGCAACATCTGTGACGTAGGAAGAAGAACGTCTTTAGAACGCCCCTTTTACATATTCATGGCGGACAATAAATAAAACGACGAATTTATCAATCTAAGTGAAGATTTGAGCGATTTGTCTTCAGTTTGGGAAGCAGAAAGTTAGATGAACAAGAAACAGCAGGTTCTAATTTAGGTCTGCACCCGTATTTATTTGAGTCTTACCTTTTCAGGAAGCGAGGGAGCTCCGAGGGGGGGCAGCTTTATTTATTCCATTCTTGACGAAGTATTTCATCTTTTGGGAAAGTGAAAAGGCTCACTTGTTCACTGATGATATTAGAACACCCAAATGCGACACAACGTAACAGCATTTTTCAAGTTATACAAAAAAAAGGCGATCTGGCAGAGAATGAATATGCGTTATCATTGCAGCCGCGAACTGAGGTTCTTCCTCCTACGTCACAGATGTTGCATTCGCGTGTAGTCGGATGTCCCGTGAAGAAACACGGTTTTTAATTTTAAACTTACTTTGAAAGGAATTTTCATTAATTTATCATTTTGTTTGCAAAAACGAACATAGTTGAATGATACAAGATATATATATCTTGTAACATTTTATGCAAAGCAGAAATATGATGTCACAGACACTTTAAGAAAGTGCAAGCTTCAGGTTTTTCTTTTTCTTTCGGCTGCTCCTTCTTCAGGAGTCACCACAGAGAACTAGTCACACGAAGACTTGGTGATTGTTTTTACACCGGATGTTCATGACGCAACCACAGAAACCGAGCTACCACAGCCCTCTGTGTGGAGCACAGAGCTGCTATCTAGGGTGCCTGTGGGAGCAGATGAGTGGGTTAAGGGCCTTGCTCAAGGGCCCAGTGAGGATGGAGGCAGGTGTGGGTGCTTCACCTTTCCCACCCACATTTTGATGTTGTCAGTACCGGGAGTTGAACCGGTGATCTTTCAATCACAGGCCCACCTTCTCTAACCTCTGCGCCACCACGAGGACAAGCTTCAATGAGTTGTGACTGTTCTGTTACTAACATTAACTTTAAAGTAACAAAAAAAAAAAGAATACTGTGTCAGAAATTCTCTTTTTCACTGCAGTGTTTTCCTAAGCTCCTAAAATTCTGTTGTAGAGTTTGGTTTGTCAAAGTGGATGTTTTAAACCATGAAAGAGCGAAGCAGCGATTATAATTATATCTGAGGCCAAAGCAAAGAAACTGAGTCGATGTCTTTTATCATGTTCAGCTCAGACCAAAGGTTTTTCTGTGCACAGAAGCCAGTTTTTGTTGTCTAGGCAAACCCTTGCTGTGCTAATTGAAATTCAAATCAGATCCTGTCTGTGATTCATCTAAAAGCCTCTGAGCCGTGTCGACCCCGAAATGAATTCCCAAAGCATCAAAAGAAGCACTTGCATGGGTTCATGCAGAGGTCGTAGCTTCTCTCCTCACATGGTTAATTGCATGTCGGCAGTACGAGACAGAGTGCAGTGAAATGAAGGGACAGACTGATGAGGACACAGATGGGACGTAAATGGATATTTAATAAGCACATATAAGTTACTGAGTTACTTTTGTAATGCACAGGATTGTGTTAATGTATTTCAGATCTAGGGAGTTTCACAGACTGACTTCTGGACAGAAAGCACCTGTAGGCCAAGCAACATATACAGTACTACTGTATATGTGCTTCTACAGATATTAGTTAGTGCAGCACTATTTATGAAGTGTAAAACAAGCTATTAACAAAGTTATACTGTATATGTGATTCTCTGTCCCTTCACATCTGTGTCCTTTGCAGAAAGCACTACACCCAACAATGGGGTAACAAGAACTTGATAAAAGTAACAAGAGTCTCGGTTTGAACAGTTTTGAGCTTATTACTTCAATTTCAATGCTTCCAGTTTTCTTATTCTTATTATTAACTTATGACATGAATAGGAGAGAGGAGGTGGAACAGTGAGGCTACAAGGAGCAGAGGTCACAAAGGTGCAGGACTTCAAGTACTTGGGGTCCACTGTCCAGGAACATGGGGCGTGTGCAGAGGTGAAGAAGAGAGTCCAGGCAGGATGAAGAGTGTCAGCAAAGGTCAAAGGACGCGTTTAAGTAGTGAGACCAGCGATGTCGTATGGTCTGGAGACAGAGACATGGACAAAAAGACAGGAGACAGAACTGGAAGTGTCAGAAATGAAGATGTTGAGGTTCTCCTTAGGAGTGACAAGGATGGATAAGATCAGGAATGAGATCATCAGAGGTACAGCACATGTTGAACAACTGGGAGATAAAGTTAGAGAGGACACACTGAGATGGTTTGGACATGTCCAGAGGAGGGACAGTGGTTTGGACATGTCCAGAGGAGGGACAGTGGGTATATTGGTAGAAGGATGTTAGAAATGCAGCTGCCAGAAATAAGACAAAGAGGACAAGAAAGTTCATTCTCAATAGTCCAGGTATCAAATCCGTTGGTCCACTTAAGTTGTTTACTTGGTGGGGTAGCTTCAGTTTGCTTTGGACTACTCTGACTGACGAAGCCCTCTGGAGTGAGGGTGAAACGTTTCTACTAAAAAGAAACTGTCCAGATGAACTGATTGAGAATGAACGGAAGACAAAGAGGAGTTATATGGATGCAGTTAGAGAGGACATAGTTGGAGTGAGTACAGAGGACACAGAGGACAGAGTGAGATGGTGGAGGATGACTCGCTGTGGTGACCCCTGAATGAACAGCTGAAAGAAAGACCATCTTTTCGGTCGTCTTGGGAAACGTCTTCTGTTACAAAGTTGTTTTTGTCTTGAACTTTTTGACTCGACCATGTCCTGGATCACTGAGAATCTTCACCAGTGCATCTTTTGGGTCATATATCTACAACAAAATTGGTTGTGATGTTTTTAGCAGGTGTTTACAAGTTATCTTCATTCTGCTAATGGTTCTCCAATAATTGTATCAAGGACAGGAGTCATGATTGTTTCTGTTAATAATTTGATTTACACTTGGTTTTATTTTTTTCACTATATAACTAGAATGCTGTTTGAACTACAGTAATTGATTATTGGTCTCTGTAAAAAATGTTGTTGAATGTTCCTCTGGAGCCTTTTTAGACCTTAGATTTAGCTGTCATTGCATACGGCCTCAGAATCTAACTGTTCTTATTGGAATCACACTGGACCGTAATTAAATCTGCAGAGGAACAACTCCATTTCATTCCACCACAGAGGAGTACTGACCTCTGTTGACCTCCTCGTTACAAACAGCATGACTCCCCTGACACTGCACACTGACAGGTATTTAAAAAGCCACAACATGACTTTTTACTGGGAGTTCATCAACTACAATTATAATGAAGTGTAATATTGAACTGGGCCCCTTTTTAGCATATAGTGAAGAAGGGGTGGGGGGTGGTAATTGATGTTCCTCAATGATTAACTCTCCCAGTTCTGGCAAGATATCCTCAATCCTCATTGATTTCCATGGCAATCAGAGGTGGCCATTCACCGCAGGAACGTGTCTTTGCATGGTTGCATTAAGATGAGATATTTAGGAAGGAGAACTTGTCGATCATCTAACCGTCAGCTGGACAGAGATAAAAAAAATATGAAAGTTAATCATTTTAGTTTGGTTGTTTTCCATGTCACTTTGTGGCAAAACTCAAAGCCCTCATTTTATGGAAACCTTTCTTCCTGAACAAAGCCATTTCAATTGTTGAGCTACCTTCACAACCATCTTCATAACTTCTCTCTTTGTGTTTGGTATTAACTCACATTATCCCAACCTTCTATGGTCACTGCATTACTCTATGGATAATACGATACGATAATCCATGAAGGCTGCACAGAATTCTGTTGGAGTCAGTCTCCCTACCATCCCAGACATCTACACCTCCAGATGCAGGAAGAGAGCCACCTGCATCATGAAGGACCACACTCACCCAGCACACTCACACCTTTTGCCCCACTCCCCTCAGGAAGGAGGTTGAGGAGCATTAAGTGTAGAACCACTAGACTGAGGAACAGCTTCTACCCTGAGGCTGTTAGACTCATGAATAAATAACCAGAATAATCACTGTGAAATATCACATCATGTTGCTGCTGATCTGTTTCATGTTGCTGCTGATCTGTTTCATGTTGCTGCTGATCTGTTTCATGTTGCTGCTGATCTGTTTCATGTTGCTGCTGATCTGTTTCATGTTGCTGCTGATCTGTTTCATGTTGCTGCTGATCTGTTTCATGTTGCTGCTGATCTGTTTCATGTTGCTGCTGATCTGTTTCATGTTGCTGCTGATCTGTTTCATGTTGCTGCTGATCTGTTTCATGTTGCTGCTGATCTGTTTCATGTTGCTGCTGATCTGTTTCATGTTGCTGCTGATCTGTTTCATGTTGCTGCTGATCTGTTTCATGTTGCTGCTGATCTGTTTCATGTTGCTGCTGATCTGTTTCATGTTGCTGCTGATCTGTTTCATGTTGCTGCTGATCTGTTTCATGTTGCTGCTGATCTGTTTCATGTTGCTGCTGATCTGTTTCATGTTGCTGCTGATCTGTTTCATGTTGCTGCTGATCTGTTTCATGTTGCTGCTGATCTGTTTCATGTTGCTGCTGATCTGTTTCATGTTGCTGCTGATCTGTTTCATGTTGCTGCTGATCTGTTTCATGTTGCTGCTGATCTGTTTCATGTTGCTGCTGATCTGTTTCATGTTGCTGCTGATCTGTTTCATGTTGCTGCTGATCTGTTTCATGTTGCTGCTGATCTGTTTCATGTTGCTGCTGATCTGTTTCATGTTGCTGCTGATCTGTTTCATGTTGCTGCTGATCTGTTTCATGTTGCTGCTGATCTGTTTCATGTTGCTGCTGATCTGTTTCATGTTGCTGCTGATCTGTTTCATGTTGCTGCTGATCTGTTTCATGTTGCTGCTGATCTGTTTCATGTTGCTGCTGATCTGTTTCATGTTGCTGCTGATCTGTTTCATGTTGCTGCTGATCTGTTTCATGTTGCTGCTGATCTGTTTCATGTTGCTGCTGATCTGTTTCATGTTGCTGCTGATCTGTTTCATGTTGCTGCTGATCTGTTTCATGTTGCTGCTGATCTGTTTCATGTTGCTGCTGATCTGTTTCATGTTGCTGCTGATCTGTTTCATGTTGCTGCTGATCTGTTTCATGTTGCTGCTGATCTGTTTCATGTTGCTGCTGATCTGTTTCATGTTGCTGCTGATCTGTTTCATGTTGCTGCTGATCTGTTTCATGTTGCTGCTGATCTGTTTCATGTTGCTGCTGATCTGTTTCATGTTGCTGCTGATCTGTTTCATGTTGCTGCTGATCTGTTTCATGTTGCTGCTGATCTGTTTCATGTTGCTGCTGATCTGTTTCATGTTGCTGCTGATCTGTTTCATGTTGCTGCTGATCTGTTTCATGTTGCTGCTGATCTGTTTCATGTTGCTGCTGATCTGTTTCATGTTGCTGCTGATCTGTTTCATGTTGCTGCTGATCTGTTTCATGTTGCTGCTGATCTGTTTCATGTTGCTGCTGATCTGTTTCATGTTGCTGCTGATCTGTTTCATGTTGCTGCTGATCTGTTTCATGTTGCTGCTGATCTGTTTCATGTTGCTGCTGATCTGTTTCTTGTTGCTGCTGATCTGTTTCTTGTTGCTGCTGATCTGTTTCTTGTTGCTGCTGATCTGTTTCTTGTTGCTGCTGATCTGTTTCATGTTGCTGCTGATCTGTTTCTTGTTGCTGCTGATCTGTTTCTTGTTGCTGCTGATCTGTTTCTTGTTGCTGCTGATCTGTTTCATGTTGCTGCTGATCTGTTTCATGTTGCTGCTGATCTGTTTCTTGTTGCTGCTGATCTGTTTCTTGTTGCTGCTGATCTGTTTCTTGTTGCTGCTGATCTGTTTCTTGTTGCTGCTGATCTGTTTCATGTTGCTGCTGATCTGTTTCTTGTTGCTGCTGATCTGTTTCTTGTTGCTGCTGATCTGTTTCTTGTTGCTGCTGATCTGTTTCATGTTGCTGCTGATCTGTTTCTTGTTGCTGCTGATCTGTTTCATGTTGCTGCTGATCTGTTTCTTGTTGCTGCTGATCTGTTTCTTGTTGCTGCTGATCTGTTTCTTGTTGCTGCTGATCTGTTTCATGTTGCTGCTGATCTGTTTCTTGTTGCTGCTGATCTGTTTCATGTTGCTGCTGATCTGTTTCTTGTTGCTGCTGATCTGTTTCTTGTTGCTGCTGATCTGTTTCATGTTGCTGCTGATCTGTTTCTTGTTGCTGCTGATCTGTTTCTTGTTGCTGCTGATCTGTTTCATGTTGCTGCTGATCTGTTTCTTGTTGCTGCTGATCTGTTTCTTGTTGCTGCTGATCTGTTTCTTGTTGCTGCTGATCTGTTTCTTGTTGCTGCTGATCTGTTTCTTGTTGCTGCTGATCTGTTTCTTGTTGCTGCTGATCTGTTTCATGTTGCTGCTGATCTGTTTCATGTTGCTGCTGATCTGTTTCATGTTGCTGCTGATCTGTTTCATGTTGCTGCTGATCTGTTTCATGTTGCTGCTGATCTGTTTCATGTTGCTGCTGATCTGTTTCATGTTGCTGCTGATCTGTTTCATGTTGCTGCTGATCTGTTTCATGTTGCTGCTGATCTGTTTCATGTTGCTGCTGATCTGTTTCATGTTGCTGCTGATCTGTTTCATGTTGCTGCTGATCTGTTTCATGTTGCTGCTGATCTGTTTCATGTTGCTGTGTTCATTCGTGCTCATCTGCTCATACAGACTCATGTTCGTGCTGCTGTTTGACATAATGTTTTTAAGATATCAGTGCTTAGTGTATTTTTAGTTGATGTTTTTCTTAGTTCATATCTTGGATCTTATTACTGTTTTTCTTTTACATTTTACCGGTATTGTTGGATGTAACTGGGGCCCGGTGTACCTAATTTTGTTCCACCACATGTACCACATGTGGTGCAAACAACAATAAATAATCTCTGACTCTGAAATACATCGACTGTTGGACACTCATTACAGATAAACAGGCAAATCCTCCATTGAAGTCTCACTGAAAGTGTTGATGACCAGTGAGCCGGCCGGACACTTTTGGAACAGCAAACGTTTGAAATCAAACTGATTTAGTGCTTGCACTGTTTTCTGCACATGCCTTGGCCCATTTCACCTTTTTTATTTGAAGATAGGTAGATGGATCATCCATCCATTTTCTTTACCTGTTTTTCTGTGATGTTTTGTGAGGAACTGGCATTTAGTTCCAGCAGTCAAGAGACAGAGTACAGGTATGCCCTGGACAGGTGAACTTCAGTTCTTTGGCATGAACAGAAACAAGCAGGATGATCTAACAAGGTTAAGTCAGGTCCTCTGGCCGGATTCTTCTTCTTGTTGAAACATTTCATCTTTTATCCCAAAGACTAGATGCAGTCTAGTTGTTTGGATCCAGAATTCTTTTGGATAACAGACGAAACGTTTCAACAAGAAGAATCCGTCCAGTGGACCTGACTTTAACCTTGTTAGATTTCTCTACCTGGATTAGTGAGCCTGCATCAGGATAAGTCAGAGTCAGAGAGTCTTTATTGTCATTTGCACCGCATGTGGTACATGTGATGAAAACGAGATTATGTACACAGGGTCCCAGTTACATCCAACAACAAATGCAAGAGAAAAACAGTAATAACATCTAGGATTAACTAAGAAAAACATCAACTAGTAATACACTAAGCCCTAATGTAGTAGAAAAACATCATTATAAACAGCAGCACGAACACGAGTCTGTATGAGCAGATGGTCACAGATGAACACAGCAACAAGAAAACAGATCAGCATCAGCATGATGTGATATTTTGCAGTGTTTATTCTTATTATTTATTTATTCATGAGTCTAACAGCCTCAGGGTAGAAGCTGTTCCTCAGTCTAGTGGTTCTACATTTGATGCTCCTCAACCTCCGTCCTGAGGGGAGTGGGGCAAAGAGTGAGTGTGCTGGGTGAGTGAGGTCTTTCATGATGCAGGTGGCTCTTTTCCTGCATCTGGGTGTAAATGTCAGGATGAGTTCAAGACGCCTGTAGGAACATGTGTTGCACAAATCTTTTGAAAGACTGTGACTATAACGCCATGAAACTGAGAACCCCATTGGATGTTTCTAAACATTTTAGAGTCCCTCATTCACAAGTACCATTCACCAACAGTTCCCAGCAGAGATACTGGTACTATCCTTATCCAAGTCCCAGGGGTGCCTGCAGAACACCCCTCTTACCCTTGTGGGTGGAGGGGCTGCAGTTTGCCTTGTCAGCTGAAGGGTTTCAGAACTAGCGAGCTTGATAAGGTTATTATCTTAAAGAAAATGCAAAAAGTCAAAGTTTGAACTCCGTGGAAGTCTTATCAAAAGTGCCCTGCTGTCATGTCAATGTCTCGGTGTGGAGCAGAGCAATCATGTTAGACGTTTTTCTGTGAGAACCACTAGCTGTGGATGTGGGTGAAGAGGTGGGCTACGGTCTTTTGCCCCCCAGAGCCATAACTCGTAACAAATTAAAGTCAGAGCTCGTAGCACTTGGCACTTTCAGTGACAGGATTTCTGAAAACTGAGAGCGGGTGTGCACAGTATTTTTAAACTCATTACCAGGTCGTCTGAACGGAGTTCTTTATGAAATGTGACTGTTATTAACAAGGACGATAACGTGTAAACCAGTTCGTGACGTCTACTTCTGTCCAAACATTAATTAAATATGAAACTGTCAGTGTAGAGCATTTAGGCCCTTAGAAATCTGGTAAATATCAAAATAAGCACACGTGTGATGGTAACGCTGCAGGTTTCTCACTCGCTTTAGTTTTGAAAAGGAATGTGCTGAACACGCTGAACACAAAGTATCTGTTCAGTGAACAAGCAGCCTTCATTTAGTAGAAAAACAAACTATTAGTTAACACGGGCCGACTGCGCTGGGACAGTTTACTGTACTTTTTAATTTATTTATTTTGTCAGCTGAATCTTATCAGTCCAAAGAATAACACGAACTCCCCGCTCCAGCACGATCCTCGCCTCCCTCTTCCCTTCTTCTCTCTCCAGTGGCAGTAAATTCACCGTACAGTCACTAAGCCAGGGTTAAGCCTCTTATCACCTCCACTCCCACAGCACGCCGCGGTTTGTGATCTCGCAACTCCGAGACGAGTCTTTCACGAGTACTGTCCCTGCTGCATGAAGGCAGTGTTAGCATGTGATATCAAGGCACCGACGTTATCCTTTGTTTTCACAGATTTTCAGCTCATTATTTCCAAATGAAGAATAAAATATTTTATTTTAGCACTTTAAAAGTGTGTGGCAGAAAATAATTTTCACTCCTGCTGTTAAAAGGACTCTTTCCATCTAATGAAGGCCACAGAATGAGAACACCAACAAGTTTCAGACTAATTGGATCAAAAAGCTAATCTTTATTTATAATTTTCTCTTAAAAATACACTGAATAACTTACCGGTAACCAATTTAAAAACAGTATTTGTTTTTATAGCAAACTGGCTTTATTTTGATCTTCTTATGCTACCTTAAGTTTTTATCTGCTATTTCTAAATTTTAGCTAACTTTGTCATTTTTATCTTTTAGCTGATCTTTTTGTACTTTTAGACTTTTGATACTTTTCATATTTTGTTAGCCTGTTGAAGCTTTTAGCTAAACTTTTACTCAGTTTTGGCAGAACACAGCAGCTTATCTTTACTTTCAGACGTGAAGGTCAGTTAAACAGAATAAATTCCACCAATTTTAAGAATTTTTTGTTATGTTTGCTTAAAAACCATCAGAACTGGCTGCACGACTTTCTGGATGCCAAGAGTTTAAGCCATGAACTCGTCTCACCTGTAGAATGGGACAATGTGTAAAGATGCACTTAGTGATTCAAAATAGCCTTTTCAAGGTCAAACATGAAGTGCTCAAAGGCAATAAACAAACATGAAAGCAGTGCAGCGGTAGTGTAAAGCTAATTTAGTGTATTGTAAGGTGAGGTGTGGAGATTAGGTCAGTTGCAACTACTGTACAAGGAAGATGTTCGAAGTAACACTCAACTGCAAGAAAATACTTCAAGCACACAAAACACCACTGATTTTTTGTTTTGTTTTGTGTTTTGGAGTTTTTTTAGTCATTTGAAACAAGATAATGAGATAAAACCACACAAATCTTGGATTTTATTTTATTTTTTTATGAAAAAGCATCATGTTGCACTACATTAGGCCCTGTTTACACAAGAGCAATCACTGGAGATGATAGTGACTTCCAGTGTTTATTGTGGTGAATAAACAAGAAAAAAGTGTGTTTGCATGGATCTGTTGCAGTTCCCAGGCTAGGCAGGGTTGCCAGATACAAAATAATGAACTATCACACAGTCACTTTAAAATTATTGAACCTTGATCCAAACTGTTAAAGCTGCTATATGTAGTTTTTGGAACACGCTGGAACTTAGAAAAATTTTGAACAGAGACACGTTTCTGATCCCTCCCCCTTGCTCTCGGCTGAACTGCAGCTCAGCCTCCTTAGCTCCTCCCCCCATTCTCGTGAACGTGCATGTGTGCAGCCGCTGCGATGTTCTGTGTTTATATGTTAATAACACGTTCTAAAAAATAAAATAAAAACATGGAGCGCTGGTCCAGCACACCAGAACACCAGGAAATCTGCAGAGCCTTGCGCAGCCATGTTGAACCCGAGTTTAATTCGCTCGTGACAAATTCATTCATTTCCTCATCATTTCAGTCATGGAGTCAACGGAGGAGGAAGCGATCACTTGACTTTTGGCAAAAAAACTAAAGAAAAGTCCAGATCAGGGATGAAGAAGAGGAATTTAATACATTTGTGTCACATACAAAACAGTCCTGCATCGCTTTGCAATCCTTTGAACGAGAACGTGCGCGGATGCGCGCTGGGGCTGGGACAGGCAGGGGCGTGGGTTAGGGGCGTGAGAAGCTCTGTTTTTATTGGCTGGTTAAAAACTCTGTTTTTATTGGCTGGTTAACGGCGGGTCACTGTGGGTTTTTAGAAATGCTTTTAGTACCACCTGGAGAAGCAAGGGGACTATAGTTTTTTTCAGAGATTACTTTGTCTAACATCAGTCTGTCAGGAGATAGTGACAGAGTGAAGAAATATGTTAAAAATACATTTTTAGAAAAGTTACATAGAGCAGCTTTAAATGTGCTGAGTGAGGGTGTTCACACACACAGCACAAACATATCCATGCACATCTGGCAACCCTAACGCTGGGCTCAGCTACGTGTATTGTGCATGACCAAAGTTACATCCATACTGGTGAATACAGGAACATCCTTTTGGACCAAGGATGTTGTTAGTTTTGTTCCTATATGCTGAAAAAGAGCGAGTAGCACACAAAACTCTGCTCTAATGCCTCATTTGCACTGCTCCTAATCAACCCCAATGCTCAGCCTGGAGTTGCTTCTCTTTAGGACAGATTCTGGAGGCATGTCCAGAATCCAAAGTCCTGCTAATGAGAATTCTGTGATGAGTTAAACTCAAAGCAGTCTGAAAGGTTCCCAGCCGGGATTTTAACCAGGGTGTCCTCCTCACTGAGAGGCAACAGCTCTGCCGACTGAGCCACCGTGCTGCTCTCAAACAAGGTTTAACTGCAGGATTTTATGCTCTTTTATTCCAAAAAGGTTCAGATATCACATAATAACAATATTTTATTTTCTTATACTCCAGCCAAAGCACAGCTTTTATTTCACTATGTGATGACTTTGCAATAAACATCAGATGATCAATAATTTTGATTTGGACAAAATGTCTGTAAGGCGTAAAACTAATTTTGAGTCATTAGGTTTCCTTGATGAACATTAATAATTTCAAACTTCAATATTTTCCACAGCATTATTGTAGTTATGTTTTGCTGTCAGTACTTCCTCAACATTTCCTCCATATGATTAAGAACAGAATTTACAACATGACATATAATGACAAATTATAATTTTTCAATGAAACTGGGCTCCAATGTTCTGAGAAAACCTTGATAAAAATTGATTATAATGAACATGTTGTGATTATAGTTCTTATTAAATCAACATCAAACTGCTCCTTGCATTCACATTTTATCTTACTGAAGTATAAATCTGATATAGTTACTTTGTACAAGTTTTTTGCAATCACTAAAAATATAATGTTTACTTTTAATTTAAACAGTGTTTTTAGAGATTTTATAAAACTCTATATACTCCACAAATAAATCCAACAGATGAGGATATCAATCAATTCTTGGATAGAGTAACACTTCCAAAATTAAACAGTAGTCAATCATCAGACCTAGACTCACCATTAACATCAGCAGAACTCCATGAAGCAATAAAAAAAAAAGCCAAATAAAAAATCTCCTGGTCCAGATGGCTTTCCAGCAGAATTTTATAAAGAATTTTGGAATATATTGGAACCAATATTTTACAGAATGCTATTAGAATCAGAAGAAAATGGCAGGCTTCCAACACATATGAACTCAGCCAACATTAGTCTTCTTTTAAAATCAGGTAAGGACCCAGTATTGCCTACAAGTTATCGTCCCATCTCGCTTATTAATGTCGATGTTAAAATAATTTGTAAAGCCCTCTCTAAAAGATTAGAGAGGATAACTCCTTTCATTATTCATCCAGATCAAACTGGATTTATAAAAGGAAGACATTCGACTACAAACACTCGCAGATTATATAATTTAATAGAGTATTCATATAGTAAAAATATTGAAACAGCTATTTTATCTTTAGACGCAGAAAAAGCATTCGATAGAGTAAATTGGAATTTTTTATATGCTACCTTGATTAAATTTGGATTTGGAAAATATTTTATTAATTGGTTGAAAATACTATATAACTCACCAAAAGCATGTGTCAGGACAAATAATCAAATATCTTCAAGCTTTTGTTTAGAGAGGGGCACAAGACAGGGATGCCCACTTTCACCAGCATTATTTGCTATGTTTATTGAACCTTTAGCAGCAGCAATAAGGCAAACTGCTGACATTAAAGGCATACAGTGTAAAAATATAGAACATAAAATTAGTCTATATGCTGACGATGTTTTACTTTTTCTTCAATACTCAGAAAACTCTATATCTAATGTTATGAAATTAATAAACTCATTCTCACAAGTTTCTGATTATTCTATAAATTGGTCAAAATCTACAGCTCTTCCAATAAATTATGTGTTTAATACTTCTTTAAATGAAAAACTACAATCAGGTAACATTACATACTTGGGTATTAAGATTTCTCATAGATTAGAAGACTTAATAAAATTAAATCATATACCACTTTTAAAGAAAATTGAAGACGATCTTACTAGATGGAAATCTCTACCAATTTCACTTATGGGAAGAGTTGCCTCAGTAAAGATGATGGTCTTGCCGAGAATAAATTATTTATTCTCAATGATTCCAAATAAACCTTCAAATGAATGGTTTAAGTCCTTGGATTCTTTCATATCTAAATTCCTTTGGAAAAACAAAACTCCACGTATTAGCTTAAAAACATTACAGAAATCTAAAGAAACCGGAGGATTAGAACTTCCAAACTTTTATCACTACTATTTAGCAAATAGGTTAAAATATATTTCAAAGTGGCTAAATCCAAACGCACTAGATGTTACTTGGTTAGATATAGAGCAAACTTTATGTAATAATATTAGGGTTTCAGATCTGCCATTTATTAGTATTAATATAAAAAAACATGTCTGCTTTAAAATTATCAGTATTAGCTCATCTCTGACAGCATGATGGGAGTATCTAAAAATGACAAAGTCTTCACTACTCCCATGCAGACAAACACCCATCTGGAATAACCCTGACATACAGCAAGAAAATAATAAGTTAAATTTCCCAGGTTGGAGACTTAAGGGAATTGAACATCTGGAACACATATTTGATGGTGTAGACTTTATTTCATTTAATGAATTAATAATACAATATGGCATTGACAATAAATACTTTTTAGAATATCAACAAATCAAGTCTATTATAAAAAAGAAATTTAAGCTTAATAGAGAATTGTTAGAGACACCAATATGCGTGTCAGAATTCATTAATCTTAAACAACCCAAATTGTTATCTAATATACACGAAATTGTCTAGAATAGATGACTCCATAACACTTCCTGTTGCAAAATGGGAGACAGATTTATCAGTCAACTTTGACCAAAACACCTGGTTTCAAATATGTTTAAAAACACTATACAGATTAGCGAATGTTTAAGATGGGATTTACATCATCCAACAATTGCTCACAGTGCACAAGTAATATACCTTATGATTACAGTATATTCACGCACTATGGTTTTGTCCACCTGTTCAGAGGTTCTGGGTACAGGTATGTGAAGACTTGTCTAAATGTTTGAAATGTAATATCCCACTCTCTCCATCTGTTTGCTTATTGGGTATCTTTGAAGATGTTATACTAGAAAAAAATACATCCTGTATGCTTTTCACTGCCTTATGCATCGCAAAGAAAACCATACTCCTAAATTGGAAAAATAAAAATAATCTTAGCATTAATCAGTATAAAAATCTTCTGTTAGATCATATTAGTCTTGAAACAGCATCTGCCGACACATCGGATCAATCTATTTGGCATTCTTTGATCGGCTCCGTTACGTAGTGAGGGTGGGGGGTCTGGGATCTGGCCTTGTGGGGCATTGGGGCTGGTGGGGGGGAGGTTGGGGTTTAGGGCGCCGGGGGGTTGGGGCTGCTTGGGCGGGGAGGACCCTGCCTTCGACCTGGGGAGGACCGGGGGGTTCTGGGGGATGTCTGCTGGGGGCGGCATGCGGGCCCTCGGGTGGTCGGTGGCGGCGGTCATGGGTCGCCGGTCGGTGACCCGGCTGTGCTGGGGTGGTTTCGGGGTGGGCGCCGGGAGCTTGGGATTCTGGGGGCGTGTCGTCCCCGGGCTTGGGCCTGGTGGGGATCGGGGGTCTTGGGCTCTGGCGGGCGGGTCGCCGGGCTATGGGCTGGCTCGCGCTCTGGTGCCCGGCTCTGGCAGGGGGACCTCGGCTCGCTGGTGGGTTGGGGGTTCATGTGCTGGGGGGTTGGGTGTCTGGGAGCGTGACTAGTGGCCAAAGGGAGGGGGCGGGTTAACCCAGCCCGGGTGTCTAATGTGTTATGTGTTCTGAAAGTTGTTAGTATGAAGGGTGGGTGTAGTATTTCTTCTGGGGTGGGGACTAAGTGGATGTCCTTGATGATGGTCTGGGACTATGATTGGCCGGCGTGCGGGCCCTGGTTGGGGCCTGCTCGCGGTGCTTCCTGGCTCTGTCGGCAGTTAGGCGGGCGCTCTTGGCCTTGTCGTCCATGTGGGATTTTGTGTCTTCTTGGGCGGCGGGCTGACTGCGGTTCGTAGGGGTCGTGGCGGCCCTGGTGGGTGTGGGCTGTTGGTTCTGCTGTTGGCGGCCCTCGGGGCCGTGCCCCTCATGGTCTTGACTTAATGGTCTGGCGGTCGGAGAGGTGTTTTTCTTTTGCCTCGCTCCTTGGGTGGACCTTGGCAAACTGGGGGGGTATGTAGGGTCAGCGGGGGAGCTGACTCGCTGCGGGAACATTGTTCCTGCAGATATTTTCTCCCCATCCCTCACCACGCACCTCCGCCCTCTTCATCTCAACTTAATACATGTAGGGATTTTGAGACTCGGGTGTGCTGCAACGGTTTTACATCTCTGTTGTTCAGAACCACCTGGGACTCAATTTTATTATACACTTTAGACATTCACTCATAAACATCCTCATAAAAGTCACATATAGGGAATGGAATGAGCACTATGGTTATGGGGGCGGGATGACATCACTCTCGCCCCCTGTGCCTATGCTCACTCACAATTATGCATTTAGACAATTAGGGCCTGGGTTAGAGTTGGAGTGGAGGGGAAACTGGTATAATGCCAGCCTTTGCTCCTTCTCTTTCCTTTTTAAGTACACTTTACAACAACACTCACCAACAGCACATTTGGGGACGGGGTCTAGATTTGTTAATTAAAATTTTATTTATTTATGTATTTATATATATGTAACAGGTATAAACACTTTGATTATTTTGTAGTGAAATTCTTGCTAAAATATGTATTATAGTTGTCCTGCAGTGTGTGGTTTATAAGCGCCCTCTACTGGTTGGCTATAAATATGACGTAAAACCGGAAGTTCCCCACAGTTGGTCAGCTCTCTGCTGTGGTAAGTCATACAGTTCGGTTATTTTACAAAAGTATCATTAAGTATGCTACAAAGCTAATGTGAAATTTATCATAATATACAGTTTATTGTAATATACACAGTTATGCATCAACATTGTGTTGCTACATAACCGTTGATAGAAAACCGTTGATACAAGTTTGGTTTTGTATGAGTTGCTCATAAGAGAATAAATTCATAAATGCTACTTTCTCTAGATGGCCACACCAGTGGAGGAGCTAACTACATGTTGTTTGTGCTGTGAACCACTCATTTTGCAGGTAATTTGTTATATAAAATGTTCAGAGTTAAGTCCGTTATGTTAACGGTTATATCTTGTACAGTAACGGCTGGTTGTTGCCATGACGACACAACGTTAACTGCTATTTTTTTGTGAACCACCAGAGGGTGCTGTAAGACAATTTAATATTTCATTTTGACGGCTGCCTGTATTTAATTTTATAATTTCTTATTTCATTTATGACACAACGTGAACTATTATTTTTTGTGAACCATCAGAGGGCGCTGTAGAATAATTTAATATTTCATTTTTGACCGTTGTCTGTATTTATATTTCTATTTTCTTATTTCATTTATAAAAACTAATAAAAAGGAGAAAAAGGATGTTAAGCTAAAATAGGGTTAAAACCAGATTACATTAAATCCATGTTAATTTTAAAACCACTATACGATCATATGTTAAAAAGAGTACAGTATTGTCTGAAATTGTTGTAAGAAAAGTTTTACACACAGTTGGTCAGCTCTCTGCTGAGATGGCCACACCAGTGGAGGAGCTAACTACATGTTGTTTGTGCTGTGAACCACTCATTTTGCAGTAAAGTTCCACTTCATCCAACCCACTGGCCTCTGAGAGTGTGATTATGACAGGACGGGTCCACAACTGTTACAATGGTGCCGTGACTCAGGACTTCAATCAAGAACATCGAACCTGTAGCCATCCTGTCTGCTGTATCACTTCTTGGAGGCGTTGGTTTGCAGTTTTTTTGGTTCAAGCTCACACCTGACATGTTAGAATTATAGTGTAGTGTACAAATATTGCTGTACAGTGTGACACAGTGAAGTTTTTTTTGTCCCACACAAGTTTTGGATTTTATTTTATCTTTCAAGTTGGTGATTTTATTTCCCATGGTGTTTTGAATTTTGGATGTCTATTCATTTTCAAATTTCTGAATGATGTCTGCTCCTGGTAACCGCTTCTGGTTTGGCACACCCAGTGGTATTGGTAGGGGCAGGGGTATACCCACTCCCATTCAATTTTCTGTTGATAGTCCTACTCAGAGTGGTGTTAAGGCCTCATTGGATGCATTTCCTGGTCCCAGGGTTCATAATCCTGTTAACCACCATGCCAGCACACCTATGCCCCATGTCACACCTACACCAACTCCTGTTAGTGACAGTTCTGAGTGTGCGGCTGCCCAGATGAGGTCTGTTATCCAGGAGATAGGACATCAGTTGGCTGACAGCATCATGTCACGCATGCAGCCACACAGCACAGTTGCTCCCAGTTCTACAATCACACATACTGTAGTGGGCAGTGAGGGTCAGCCCGGTTGTGTGTCGGAGGTTTCTCAGGTTCAGGTTTTCATGCAGAGGAAGGTCAAAGAACCTCCATGTTTTGCAGGTAATGGCTCAGACTCAATTACAGTGCACGACTGGGAAGATCAGATGAGAACATTTATTAAGAAAAGTGATGTTAGGATTGAAGAACAGGCTGACGAAATCCTTATGCACTTGAAGGGAAAGGCTAAGGATGTAGTTAGGTTTGGGATTAGAAATATCAACACTGACATTAAGGCTAACCCTGATATAATTTATGGTCTCCTCAGGAAACATTTTAGCTCTACTATGTATTCTGTTGTCCCCTTAGCTGACTTTTACTCGACTTTACCCAAAGACCAGGAAGACCCATATGACTACTGGCTGAGACTAAACAGAGCAGCTGACTTGGCTTCTGACTGCCTGAGAGAGCAGGGCAAATCATTTGAAAACCCTGAGATGGAGGTGACCCGTATGTTTATCAGGAATTGTCCCTGCAGAGACCTGGCTCTCACTTTTAGGTCCAAACCTATCGACAAATGGTCGGCGTCTGAAACGCTGGAGGTGCTGAATGAGTACCACGCTGAAGTGAGCTGTAAAGAAACTCCCTCAGTGCATCTCAAGAGGACCGTGGACATTACCATGCACAAAGCGGAGGTGAGCCATGGCCTCGTCCCTACACACAGTGGTCAGGAACGCCCGCAGACACATGGTACACAGTATGTCTCTCTGGCAGAGGTGAT
>JBBPBX010045345.1:0-11839 GCA_038048925.1 Garcialebias charrua
ATATGTTAAAAGTATATTTTTAGACAACTTAGACTGCACTACAGAACTGCAGACTGCACCTTTAACAAGAAAAGTACTTGAAACTATTATTTGTTAGCTCGAAATTATAGCAAAGGTGTGTCTCAGTCTAAAGTTTTCTTAATAAATGCACTTTAATGGTCAAATTAGCTGCATTAATCAAAAAGGCGTTCAATTCAAGATCAACTGTACTTTATTTGTAACAGAAGACGTTTCGCTTCTCATCCGAGAAGCTTTATCAATTGATAAAGCTTCTCGGATGAGAAGCGAAACGTCTTCTGTTACAAATAAAGTCCAGTTGATCTTGAATTGAACGCCTTTTTGATTTATCATGTCCTGGACGACTGAAAATCTTCACCAGCATATAGCTGCATTAAAAAATTTGTTTCGCTGCCTGTGTGCACCGTGAATGCGCAGAGGACGAGAAATGGGAAGCAGGAACGCGGCTCTCAGTCAATCATTTGCTTAATAAATGCACTTTAATGGTCAAAGTAGCTGCATTAAAAAATTTGTTTCGCTGCCTGTGTGCACCGTGAATGCGCAGAGGACGAGAAACGGGAAGCAGGAACGCGGTTCTCAATCGATCATTTGCTTAATAAATGCACTTTAATGGTCAAATTAGCTGCATTGACGGTTCCAAGCAGAGAGGTGGTGAGGTTATGGCAGGCCGATTGAGTCATTAATAGCTGGTGAAGACATCCAAGACATGGTAAATTCTAAAAAGTGCAATAGAAAAACAATAAAGTTTAAAGTATAGTATAATAAATAAAGTCCAGTTGTTTTTGTCTTGAACTTTTTTTAATTTGTCATTATAGGCACGTTTTCCTATTACATGATACAACAGCCAACAGCATGCCATACAACTATTACTGTACTCCTATGGGGCCATCAAGTACTGCTGTTTATTTTATTTTATTTTTTACAGTCAGAATGAATGGAAACGGTCTCAGTCAAAAAATGGTTTGTAAATATGGGGAAAAAAAATCTATAAATATGTCACTTCGGCCTATAAGTTGCAAGGCATGTAAATTATGCAAAAAACTGCGACTTACAGGATGAAAAATCAATCAAATCAATCAAACTTTATTTATAGAGCCCATTTCAGCAGCCAGAAGGTGTACAAAGTGCTGAACAATACAGAAGTAAAAAACAAACGATAAAAAAAACAGCCAGTTAAAAATTAAAAACAACAAGAATGACAAAGAAATACTAGGTATTGAAAGCCTACCTGAATAAAAAGGTTTTAAGATTAGATGGAGCGCAAGGGTGCTAACGATCGTTAGCACCCTGATGGTCCTCCTTGATCATGTGAGCAGCTGGTTTCAGCTGTCTTCAGCCAACTGGTTGATCCAATGTGAGAGGTGCTATTTATAAGACTGAGCTGAACACAGCACCTCAGACTGAAGAAGTCTTTTGGACGAAAGACGAAACGTTTCTACAGATTTTATTTTTTATTTTTTTGCTTGGTTTTGTTTTGTTTTTTGAATGTCCAGAGGACCAGACATAGCTTTTTTAGATTTTTCTACCTGGATTATTGAGCATGCATCAGGGGGAAAATATGTTGTTTCAAAATTTCATGGCGTCAACAAATCCCAAAAAAGTTGGGACAAGTCCATTTTTACCACTGTGTGGCATCCCCCCTTCTTCTTACAACACTCAACAGACGTCTGGGGACAGAGGAGACCAGTTTCTCAAGTTTAGAAATAGGAATGCTCTACATTCATGTCTAATACAGGCCTCTAACTGTTCAATCGTCTTGGGCCTTCTTTGTCACACCTTCCTCTTTATGATGCACCAAATGTTCTCTATAGGTGAAAGATCTGGACTGCAGGCTGGACATTTCAGTACCGGATCCTTCTCCTACGTAGCCATGATGTTGTGATTGCTGCAGAATGTGGTCTGGCATTATCTTGTTGAAAAATGCAGGGTCTTCCCTGAAAGAGATGACGTCTAGATGGAGCATATGTTGTTCTAGAACCTGAACATAGTTCTCTGCATTAATGGTGCCTTTCCAGACATGCAAGCTGCCCATGCCACAAGCGCTCATGCAACCCCATACCATCAGTGATGCAGGCTTCTGAACGGAGCGTTGATAACAACTTGGGCTATCCTTGTCCTCTCTGGTCCGGATGACATGGCGTCCCAGTGTTCCATAAAGAACTTCAAATCGTGACTCATCTGACACAGAACAGTCTTCCATTTTGCCACACTCCATTTTAAATGACCCCTGGCCCAGTGCAAACATCTGAGCTTGTGGAGCTTGCTTAGAAATGGCTTCCTCTTTGCACTGTAGAGTTTCAGCTGCAACGGTGGATGGCACGGTGGATTGTGTTCACTGACAATGCTTTCTGGAAGTATTCCTGAGCCCATTCTGTTATTTCCTTGACAGTGGCATTCCTGTTTGAGGTGCAGTGACGTTTAAGGACCCGGAGATCACGAGCATCCAGTAGAGTTTTACGGCCTTGACCCTTACGCACAGCAATTGTTCCAGATTCTCTGAATCTTTTGATGTTATGCACGGTTGATGATGAGAACTTAAAAGTCTTTGCTATTTTACGCTGGGTAACACCATTCTGGTATTGCTGCACTATCTTTCTGCGCAACAATGGTGGAATTGGTGATCCTCTTACCATCTTGGCTTCTGAGAGACACTGACCGTGTTTCCATCAAGGTTTCTTGATGCGCATTTGAAGTATCTCATCAGAAAAGGTGAATGGAAACGGCACGATTAAATTAACTTCCTCTAATTCGCAAAGAAGTTGATACGCTTGCTTGAGGTGGTTTTTGGGTTTTTCGAAACAGAGCTGATGTGCAAAACGAGAGATGGAAACAGATTTGCAGACTCAGTTCTGACGTAGCGAACATTCACGTCATGTGACTGATCAGCTGTTTCCGTTGTAACATCGCTAAAACTAGTTGGCATGACAGAATAAATACAACTTGCCCGATAGCAACACATTCCTGAAATATTCTCTCCATTTTGCCGAGATGTGCGGTTTGGTTCCTGTTTTCAACCGCTACTTCCTGTTTACTGTAGACATGCGTAACGCTGACGTTTGACGTAATGACGCTGACGTCTGACGTAATGCTGATTTGTGTGTCCTGGTGGATGCGCTTCAAGCCAGTTGATGGAAACACTTCTGATTCGCATTAATTTTTATTTACATTTTTGCAAATTTTCAAAAATTTGCTCAAAATTCGAATTGAAAATGGATGGAAAAACAGTTATTGACACTCTGAGAAACTCTTTTTATACCAAATCATGTTGTCAATTGACCTAATTAGTGTTAATTGGTCTTCCAGCTGTTCGTTATATGCTCCATTTCCTTTTTCCACACTTATTGCTACTTGTCCCAACTTTTTTGGGATTTGTTGACACTGTGAAATTTTGAATCAACATATTTTTCCTTTAAAATGTTACATTTACTCAGATTAAACTTTTGATCTGTCATGTTCTATTACGAAAAAATTCTCTGAAACTTTGGCTGAAAACTAATCAGAAGTGCACTCATGTGTAGATTATGTACTTTGTCTATTTTCTTATGGTATCATATTTTTATTGTAATTTTATGTTGTGTTATGTGCTATACAGGTGACATTTGTATTTTTCTCCGCTCTTTTGTTTCATGGGACGTTTCTTTTTCTTACCTGCCTTAAGACAACGGATGAAAATTAGCTATTGTGCTAACTCCGGCATATTTACATTGATGCTAACTGCTGTTATGTTGATTAATATGCATTGTCCTAACTTATTGTCCTCTCCCTGGGCTGCCACCTTACCGTGGTGGAGGGGTTTGAGTGTCCCAATGATCCTAGGAGCTATGCTGTCAGGGGCTTCATGCCCTAGTAGGGTCACCCAAGGCAGACAGGTCCTAGGTGAGGGACCAGACAAAGTGCAGCCCGAAGACCCCTTATGATGAGTAAAATAAATGGACAAAATGTTCCCTCGCCCGGACGCGGGTCACCGGGGCCCCACTCTGGAGCCAGGCCCGGAGGTGGGGCACGTTGGCGAGCGCCTGGTGGCCGGGCTTTCACCCATGGAGCTCGGCCGGGCACAGCCCGAAGAGGAGACGTGGGTCCCCCTTCCCATGGGCTCACCACCTATGGGAGGGGCCAAAGGGGTCGGGTGCAATGTGGGATGGGTGGTGGCCGAGGGCGGGGACCCTGGCGGTCTGATCCTCGGCTACAGAAGCTGGCCATTGGGACATGGAATGTCACCTCTCTGGTGGGGAAGGAGCCTGAGCTAGTGTGTGAGGTTGAGAGGTTCCGGCTAGAAATAGTTGGACTCACCTCAACGCATGGCTCTGGCTCTGGAACCAGTTTCCTTGAGAGGGGTTGGACACTCTTCCACTCTGGAGTTGCCCCTGGTGAGAGGCGCCGAGCAGGAGTGGGCATACTTGTTGCCCCCCATCTTGGTGCCTGTACGTTGGGGTTCACCCCGGTGAACGAGAGGGTAGCCTCCCTTCGCCTACGTGTGGGGGGACGGGCTCTGACTGTTGTTTGTGCCTATGCGCCAAACGGCAGCGCAGATTACCCACCCTTTTTGGAGTCCTTGGAGGGGGTATTGGAGAGTGCGCCTCCTGGGGACTCCCTTGTTCTGCTGGGGGACTTCAACGCTCACGTGGGCAATGACAGTGAGACCTGGAGGGGTGTGGTTGGGAGGAACGGCCCCCCTGATCTGAACCCGAGTGGTGTTCTGTTGTTGGACTTCTGTGCTCGTCATGGATTGTCCATAACGAACACCATGTTCAGGCATAAGGGTGTACATATGTGCTCTTGGCACCAGGACACCCTAGGTCGCAGTTCGATGATCGACTTTGTTGTCGTCTCATCTGATCTGCGGCCGCATGTCCTGGACACTCGGGTGAAGAGAGGGGCGGAGCTGTCCACTGACCACTACCTGGTGGTGAGTTGGCTCCGATGGTGGGGGAGGATGCCGGTCAGACCTGGCAGACCCAAACGTATTGTGAGGGTCTGCTGGGAACGTCTGGCAGAGTCTCCCGTAAGACGGAGCTTTAACTCCCACCTCCGGGAGAGCTTTGAACACGTTCCGAGGGAGGCGGGGGACATTGAGTCCGAGTGGGCCATGTTCCGCGCCTCTATTGTCGAGGCAGCTTATCAGAGTTGTGGCCGCAAGGTTGTTGGTGCCTGTCGTGGTGGCAACCCTCGAACCCGGTGGTGGACACCGGCGGTGAGGGATGCTGTCAGGCTGAAGAAGGAGTCCTATTGGGCCTTTTTGGCCTGTGGGACCCCGGAAGCAGCAGATAGGTACCGACAGTCCAAGCGGCATGCGGCTCGGGTGGTTGCTGAGGCAAAAACTCGGGCGTGGGAGGAGTTCGGAGAGGCCATGGAGAATGACTTCCGTACGGCTTCGAGGCGATTCTGGTCCACCATCCGGCGTCTCAGGGGGGGAAAGCGGTACGCGACCAACACCATTTATGGTGGGGATGGCGTGCTGTTGACCTCAACTCGGGATGTTGTGAGTCGGTGGGCGGAATACTTCGAAGACCTCCTCAATCCTACTGGCACGTCTTCCACTGAGGAAGCGGAGCCTGGGGACTTTGGGTCGGGCTCTCCGATCTCTGGAGCTGAGGTCACCGAGGTGGTTAAAAAGCTCCGCGGTGGCAGGGCTCCAGGGGTGGATGAGATTCGCCCTGAGTTCCTTAGGGCTCTGGATGTTGTGGGGTTGTGTTGGCTTACGCGACTCTGCAATATTGCGTGGACATCGGGGGCAGTTCCCTTGGATTGGCAGACTGGGGTGGTGGTTCCCCTATTCAAAAAGGGGGACCGTAGGGTGTGTTCCAACTATAGGGGGATCACACTCTTAAGCCTCCCTGGTAAGGTCTATTCAGGGGTTCTGGAGAGGAGGGTCCGTCGGATAGTCGAACCTCGGATTCAGGAGGAGCAGTGTGGTTTTCGTGCTGGTCGTGGAACACTGGACCAGCTCTACACCCTCAACAGGGTCCTGGAGGGCGCGTGGGAGTTTGCCCAACCAGTTTACATGTGCTTTGTGGACTTGGAAAAGGCATTCGACCGCGTCCCTCGGGGGGTTCTGTGGGGGGTACTCCGGGAGTATGGGGTACCAGGCCCATTGATATGGTGTTAGGTCCCTGTACGACCGGTGTCAGAGCTTGGTCCGCATTGCCGGCAGTAAGTCAGGCTCGTTTCCAGTGAGAGTTGGACTCCGCCAAGGTTGCCCTTTGTCACCGATTCTGTTCATAACTTTTATGGACAGAATTTCTAGGCGCAGCCAAGGTGTTGAGAGGATCCGTTTTGGTGACCTTAGAATCGCTTCTCTGTTTTTTGCAGATGATGTGGTCCTATTGGCTTCATCAGATCGTGATCTACAGCTTTCGCTGGAGCGGTTTGCAGCCGAGTGTGATGCGGCCGGGATGAGGATCAGTTCCTCCAAATCCGAGGCCATGGTCTTGAGCCGGAAAAGGGTAGCATGCCCTCTCCGGGTCGGGGAGGAGGTCCTGCCCCAAGTGGAGGAGTTTAAGTATCTCGGGGTCTTGTTCACGAATGAGGGAAAACTGGAGCGTGAGATCGATAGGCGGATAGGTGCAGCATCCGCAGTGAAGCGGGCGCTGTACCGGTCTGTCGTGGTGAAGAGAGAGCTGAGTCGAAAGGCAAAGCTCTCAATTTACCGATCGATCTACGTTCCCACCCTCATCTATGGTCATGAGCTTTGGGTTGTGACCGAAAGAACGAGATCTCGGATACAAGCGGCTGAAATGAGTTTTCTCCGCAGGGTGTCTGGACTCTCCCTTAGAGATAGGGTGAGAAGCTCAGTCATCCGGGAGGGACTCGGAGTAGAGCCGCTGCTTCTCCACATCGAGAGGAGCCAGTTGAGGTGGCTCGGGCATCTGGTTAGGATGCCTCCTGGACGCCTCCCTGGTGAGGTGTTCCGGGCATGTCCCACCGGGAGGAGACCCAGAGGAAGACCCAGGACACGCTGGAGGGACTATGTTTCTCGGCTGGCCTGGGAACGCCTTGGGATTCCCCCAGAGGAGCTGCTCCAAGTGGCTGGGGAGAGGGAAGTCTGGGCCTCCCTACTTAGGCTGCTACCCCCGCGACCCGACCCCGGATAAGCGGACGAAAATGGATGGATTGGATGGATGATGTCCTAACTTAAATAAATAAATAAATGAATGAAATGAAAATGAAATATTGACATTTGCCATCTCCACATCATTGCATTCAGTTTTTATTCACAATTTGTTTAGTGTCCCAACTTTTTTTGAATCCGGTTTGTACTTCATATTAACTAAAGTACCATACATTTATACATATTTTTTTTATTGCTTACCATCTTTAAAATACAATCTGTCAAAATGTAAATGTTTTTATAGAAGTACTGTACAGTGAAGAAAAAAGTACACTGATGAACTATTAAGCAATTATTTGTCTGACTTTACCCTGAAAACAAAAAACAAAAACATTATAACCGGTGAGCAGATTCTAGTAATCTTTTTCTTATGATTCATTAAAGGTCAAATGCAAATGGAAATGTGTCTTAACTTCCAGTATGGATTTAAACAAACACTATACACACTTAACATGGTAAAATGTGTTTAGGAAATTTAATGTTCAAGGACACCACTTAAATAAAAAAAACATTTAATATGAAAAGTAACAAGTGAAAAATGTACAAAAATAAAAAATACTGCATCCAACTCATAATTTTCTATCCCTTGTCTCACGGGCTTCATCCAGAAGAAGACACAAGTGTTGTTCCTGCTGTGTCCGGTTCAGTTCTTTATGTTCGTTCAGTGCAGAAATAAGACTTTTCTTTACTGGACTCTTTTCTCTTTCTCTTGCCTGGAAATGAAGAAAAAGAAGAAAAAGGTTTTTAATTCAGTCTAGATACTGTTTTTAAATAAATGCATAAAACAAAGAAAGGTGCTGCTACAGTTTGTTGTTCTGAAGAGCTGCTTGGAGCAAGGTAAACCAGCTGCACCGCCCCAAATAGTTGCAGCTAATTTGACCATTAAAGTGCATTAATTAAGCAAACATTACACTGAGATAGGGCTGCAACTAACGATTATTTCAATAATCGATTAATCGGCCGATTATTTTTTCGATTCATCGATGAATCAAAAAAAAAAAAAAAGGAAACAAGTTTTAATTATCACCTCTTTATTCCAAAATTTGACTGACATATCAAATCGCACAAAAAACAGGTTGCTACTTGACTATTCTGTTAGTAAAATATTGAATAATTAAAAAATAAAGTTAGTCAGCTTCAATAAAAAATAAATGTACACAAACATATATACAAATGTATGATTTATACCTGCACAAAATGTAGCTACTTTGTAAAATGTGTTTTTGAGGGACAAGTGTAACCTGGATTAAAGGTGTGGATTGTTTTAACCTGGATGGGGCAGCTGTGGCTGAGTTGTTAGAGCAGTCGTCCTCCAATGCAAGAGTTGGGGCTTGGAATCCACCAGCAGTCACATGCCTAAGTGTCCATGGGCAAGACACTGAACCCCATGTTTGTGCCCCATTGGTGTATGAATGTGAGCTAAAGCTCTGATTAGTCTCTTTAGAATGATTTGTTCTTTGTAATCTAGTAGAGTGCTGTATGAATGGGTAAATGAGGACATGTAGTGCTTTACACTACTACAGTATAAACAATGTAAAGCACTTTGAGTATCAATTAGATAGAAAGGTGCTATATAAGTACAGTACAGTCCATTTACCATTACAAGTGTGGATCATTGTAACCTGGGTTAAAAGTGAAGTCTTCGTCTTCAACCATCGACAGAGGCCTCATGTCAGTGACGTTCATGTAAGGATCTTTCAGTCTCTGCTGCTTGCTGTGGTGGTGTGCATGATGTCTGTCCATCATGAAGGCTGTCATTGTTGTTTTCTGGAATGAGAGAGAGTTTATATGTATTATATCATAATTTACAGTAACTCAAGAAATGCCTTGTTTCACTTGGTTAAACACACAAGCACACACACACACACACACACACACACACACACACACACACAAATATAAAATACTAATTACACACACTTGAGTAGATGAATAAATTACTGTAATTCCTGTTTAAATGCAATTCATCCTTCCATACAATGCAGTGACTTCAGACTTTGCCAGCAAATTAAAAGTTGAAGCTAAATCATTAAATTATCACCATCTTTGTGTTAGATTTATTTATAAAACACATTTAAACACTGCTTGTTTCGTTACATTAAAAATAAAAACACACACATTCTCTGTCACAGCTAAGAAACAAGCAGCTTCAGCTGCCAGAGACACTGACATCACGTTTTCTCTCTTTGAAACAGAACAAATATGTTTTGACTTACCTGCTGCTCTTCCTTCATTCACACCGTGGTGAAGCCCGTCATGTTTACATTTCATCTGCGTGGTTATCTCGTGTCGCGTCGTCACTTTTCAAAGCTTTTTCATCTATGAAGCGTCGAACTCCCACACGTTGTAGGACTTATTTACAGTTTTCTCTGCGTCGCGTCGGTCATTGTAAAATAGACTTTGAAAACAGTCTCTGCTGTTTCCTCCTCCCTCCTCGCTCAGTTCAGAAGCCACACACACGCGCAGGCGCAGCACGCTGACGCTGCAGTTTTTTTTTTTTTTCAAACTTTATTCAGCCAGGCTCAGCCAGCTTTGACAAAAGCTTTACCGGTGAACAAAACAGCTCCGCGGCGCCGTGAAAGATGCATAATCGCGCGACACAACGAATCGATGATGAAATTCGTTGCCAACACTTTTAAAAATCGATTTTTATCGATTTTATCGATTCGTTGTTTCAGCCCTACACTGAGACACACCTTTGCTATAATTTCGCGCAAACAAATAATTGTTTCTAGGTGGTTATCTTGTTAAATTTTAAAGAAAAGCACTGGCTTGTCCATCTGTGTGTACACGCTTCACTGTTCCAATTGTATTTTTTCCACTTTATTAGACAAATATGGACTGATGCAACTTATAGGGCAGTGCCAGTGGCGGCCCGTGTAATGTCCACCGGGGGGGCTATTTCTCCAAAATGAAAAAAAGATTTCCCAAGTTCATACAGGTTCTTTTAATCAAATGCAGATTAATACAAGGTAAACTGAACAATTAAATGCTCAGGATGAGAAGAGCCAATTTGACTCACTAAAACAACTAAGAACAAACAAATATATACTGTATATATATATATAAATAAATTTATATATAAATTATAGAAAGGAAAATAAGTGAGATTAAAACATTTCTGCATTTCTACTTACAAGAGGCTTTGTTTTCATTTTCAAATACAAACCGGATTCAAAAAAAGTTGGGAAATTAAAGGTGCTGTGTAACTTTATGTAGAGCGCAGAACTTAGAAATATTTTCAACAGGCAAAGCATTCTGATCCCTCCCCTCAGAGCCATATATGGCTCTGCCCCCCTTGCTCTGCTGAAATTCAAATTCAAGCTCTGTTTTTATTGGCTGGTTAACGGGTCACTCTGTGTTTTTAGTGTTTTTATAAATGCTGATAGAGAAGCAAGGGGACTATAGTTTTTTTCAGAGATTACTTTGTCTAACATCAGTCTGTCAGTAGATAGTGACAGAGTGAAGAAATATGTTAAAAATATATTGTTAGAAAAGTTACAGACTGCATTACAAAGTTACATAGTGCAGCTTACACATTGTGAATAAAAACTGAATGCAATGATGTGGAGGTGCCAACATCTAATATTTTATTCAGAATAGAACACAAATCACAGATCAAAAGTTTAAACTGAGAGAATGTATCATTTTAAGGGAAAAATATGTTGTTTCAAAATTTCATGGTCAACAAATCCCAAAAAAGTTGGGACAAGTCCATTTTTACCACTGTGTGTCATCCCCCCTTCTTCTTACAACACTCAACAGACGTCTGGGGACAGAGGAGACCAGTTTCTCAAGTTTAGAAATAGGAATGCTCTACATTCATGTCTAATACAGGCCTCTAACTGTTCAATCGTCTTGGGCCTTCTTTGTTGCACCTTCCTCTTTATGATGCACCAAATGTTCTCTATAGGTGAAACATCTGGACTGCAGGCTGGACATTTCAGTACCGGATCCTTCTCCTACGTAGCCATGATGTTGTGATTGCTGCAGAATGTGGTCTGGCATTATCTTGTTGAAAAATGCAGGGTCTTCCCTGAAAGAGATGACGTCTAGATGGAGCATATGTTGTTCTAGAACCTGAACATAGTTCTCTGCATTAATGGTGCCTTTCCAGACATGCAAGCTGCCCATGCCACAAGCGCTCATGCAACCCCATACCATCAGTGATGCAGGCTTCTGAACGGAGCGTTGATAACAACTTGGGCTATCCTTGTCCTCTCTGGTCCGGATGACATGGCGTCCCAGTGTTCCATAAAGAACTTCAAATCGTGACTCATCTGACCACAGAACAGTCTTCCATTTTGCCACACTCCATTTTAAATGACCCCTGGCCCAGTGCAAACGTCTGAGCTTGTGGAGCTTGCTTAGAAATGGCTTCCTCTTTGCACTGTAGAGTTTCAGCTGGCAACGGCGGATGGCACGGTGGATTGTGTTCACTGACAATGCTTTCTGGAAGTATTCCTGAGCCCATTCTGTTATTTCCTTGACAGTGGCATTCCTGTTTGAGGTGCAGTGACGTTTAAGGGCCCAGAGATCACGAGCATCCAGTAGAGTTTTACGGCCTTGACCCTTACGCACAGCGATTGTTCCAGATTCTCTGAATCTTTTGATGATGTTATGCACGGTTGATGATGATAACTTAAAAGTCTTTGCTATTTTACGCTGGGTAACACCATTCTGGTATTGCTGCACTATCTTTCTGCGCAACAA
>JBBPBX010045346.1:0-25000 GCA_038048925.1 Garcialebias charrua
AATTGACTTCCATTGTATTGCTTCAGGAAGTCACTGGAACGAGGAGGCTCTCACTGATGCTTTTTATCGGGGTCTATACGACGACATCAAAGACGAAATTGCCACCCATGACCCACCAGCTTCTCTTAGGGAGCTGGAAAATCTGGCAACACGAATTGATCTGAGACTCCAAGAACGTCTCCTTGAGGTGAGACATAACAAGGATTCAAAATCATGTTTTCAGTCTACCAAACAGTTTTCACAAGATCGAGTCCAGGGGACCCCTTCACAACCACGGGACCAGGAAGAACCCATGCAACTCGGTCGGTCAAAAATAACGCTTCAGGAACGAAGGAGAAGAACCCAGGAGGGTCTCTGTTTTTATTGTGGAGCACCAGGGCATCTAGTTTCAAGCTGTCCCAAGAAGGTAAAAATACCTTACAGAATGGATCAAGGATTCAGAACCACGGCCTCCTCTCATGAACCACGCCTACCCAGGGTCCAAGCCAACATTCAGGTGAACGGTAAAGATTTCCCTGTTAAACTATTTATTGATTCTGGTGCTGACACTGAATTTATTGATGTTCACTATGCCATGTCTCTGGGTATAAAGATGCATCCCACCACCAAGCCCCGTAGTATCCAAGCTCTGGATGGTCACACACTAAATGAGAGGAGCCTACAAACTCAAGAGGTCCATCTGTGTATTGGAGGCAACCATGTGGAAAGCGTAAGCTTTTTGACTATTACTTCTCCTAACCTCCCTGTCGTGTTGGGAGCAACCTGGCTGAGAAAACATAACCCTCACATTGACTGGAGGAATAATAATATTTTGGGCTGGTCTGACCATTGTTTAGTCAATTGTTTGAAATCTGCCAATACTATTGTCATCAATCAGCAAATAAAGGAGTCTACTCCTGATCTGTCTCTGGTACCCCATTATTATCACGACTTGGGTCTGGTATTTAGTAAAAGTAAAGCTCTTTCTCTGCCACAACATAGACCATATGACTGTGCCATTGACCTGTTACCCAGTACCACTCCACCAAGAGGTCGTTTATTTTCTTTGTCTAAACCAGAAAATGAGGCTATGCACACTTACATTTCTGAGTCACTCAAAGCAGGCATTATTCGCCCTTCATCCTCTCCAGCTGGTGCAGGTTTCTTTTTTGTTGAAAAGAAAGATGGTACCTTACGCCCATGCATCGATTATAGAGGTTTAAATGATATAACGATCAAAAATAAATATCCATTACCACTAATGACTTCTGCTTTCGACATCATTCAAGGGGCCAAAATATTCACCAAACTGGACTTGCGTAACGCCTATCACCTGGTCAGGATCCGAGAAGGGGATGAATGGAAGACAGCATTCAATACCCCCTCTGGACACTACGAGTATTTGGTAATGCCCTTCGACCTGACTAATGCACCTGCTGTTTTCCAAGCTTTAGTTAATGATGTTTTGAGAGACTTTATCAATGTTTCAGTTTTTGTCTATTTGGACGACATCCTCATATTCTCTAAGGATCTTGAGTCCCATGTACGTCATGTTCACAGTGTTCTTCTGAGACTGCTTCAAAATAACCTTTTTGTTAAAGCAGAAAAATGTGAGTTTCATACTACCAGTACAACTTTCCTTGGATTCAATATCACACCCGACCAGATCTCAATGGACCCATCTAAAGTTTCTGCAGTTCTCGATTGGCCCACTCCACAAACCCGCAAACAGCTTCAACGTTTCTTAGGTTTTGCTAACTTTTACAGGAAGTTCAGTTGCCTCACCATTGCATGCTCTCACCTCAGTTAACAATACCTTTGCCTGGAATGAACCTGCTAACCAAGCATTTCTGAAACTAAAATCCCTCTTTACCTCAGCACCCATTCTTCGCTTCCCAGATACTGAGACAGTTTATCGTGGAGGTCGACGCATCGGATAAAGGCATTGGAGCTGTTCTCAGTCAGCGTTTCCAGGACAACAAGGTACACCCTTGTGCATATTTTTCTAAATCCCTTTCTCCGGCAGAACGCAATTATGATGTGGGGAACCGTGAGCTGCTAGCTGTCAAAATGGCCTTGGAAGAATGGCGCCATTGGTTGGAGGGGGCCAACCATCCCTTCATTGTCCTGACGGACCATAAGAACCTGGAGTACCTGAAAACGGCTAAACGTCTCAACCCTCGTCAAGCCAGGTGGGCTTTGTTTTTTGGCCGGTTCAATTTCTCCCTCTCTTACAGACCCGGGACAAAGAATGGTAAACCCGATGCCCTATCTCGAATCTTCGAAAAAGAGCACACCAGTGGTCCTGGGGAGTTCATCCTACCCAATCAGGTTCGTTGTAACATCACACGGGTGGAGAGGGAGGTCAGAGAGGCCCACCAGAACTTTCCACCCCCCACTGAATGTCCCAAGGACCGACTCTTCGTACCCCAGCATCTTGTACCCAAGGTACTTTCACTTTGTCACTCCTCTCGTCTCTACTGTCACCCAGGAGTTGGTAAAACTTTACGGCTGGTCAAGTCACAGTTCTGGTGGGGTTCCTTACAAAGGGACGTTAGAGACTTTGTTGGGTCTTGTACCCAATGCTCTCTGGCCAAACCCTCTCACCGACCACCAGCGGGTCTCCTACGGCCGCTCCCCATCCCTTCAAGACCATGGTCTCACATCGGCATGGATTTTGTCACTGGACTACCTCAGTCTGGGGGTAAGTCTGTAATTTTAACTATTGTTGACAGATTCTCTAAAATGGTTCATCTAGTAGCCTTGGACAAGCTACCTTCCGCCAAGGAACTCAGCGAAATTATGACTCAGGAAGTTTTTAGACTCCATGGACTGCCTAAGGATATCGTCTCTGACCGAGGACCACAATTTATATCCAAGTTTTGGTCTGAATTTTGCAAATCATTGGACATTGAACTGAGTCTTTCTTCAGGATACCACCCCCAGACTGATGGCCAGGCGGAGCGTGCCAATCAGGAGATGGAGACCCGATTGAGAATCCTGTGTGGCGACGACAGCACCAAGTGGGCCAAGAACCTGCCTATTGTGGAGCATGCAATGAACTCCCTGCCATCTTCTGCCACTGGTTTGTCCCCTTTCTACGTGGTATATGGATATCAACCTCCTGTATTCGCCTCTGAGGACCGAGAAGCCACCGTTCCTTCTGCACATCTGGCAGCCATGCGTTGTCGCAGAGCCTGGGTTAAAGCCCGGGCCCAGCTTCTCAGGGCCTCCTCCTTGTATATTAAGTCTGCCAATAGGCGGAGGATCCCTGCTCCCAGCTACGAAGAGGGTCAGGAAGTATGGCTGTCGACTAAAGACCTCCCCCTTTGGACTGACTGCAAGAAACTTGCCCCTCGTTTTGTCGGCCCTTTCCCTATCTCGAAGGTCATCAACCCAGTGGCTGTCAGGTTGAAGCTCCCCAACTCGATGAGGATCCACCCTACATTTCACGTGTCCCGGGTCAAGTCTGTCCTGCAATCCAAGTTTGTGCCCTCTTCCAGGCCCCCTCCGCCCCCTCGACTCATCAATGGTGGCCCCGCCTACACGGTTCGTCGCATCATGCGTTCTCGACGCTGGGGCAGGGGCTTGCAGTACCTTATTGATTGGGAGGGGTATGGCCCTGAGGAACGCTCCTGGGTTCCCGCTCGTCATGTCCTTGATAAGGCCCTCATTGCTAAGTTCCACGCTGACCACCCATCCCAGCCTGGTGGTCCGTCTGGAGCCGGCCCTTAGGGGTGGGGTACTGTCATGATCCACGTTCATCTAGTTTTAGTTCAATATTTATTTTGTCATGTTCCATGTTCATCTAGTTGTAGTTCAATTTGTCATGTTCCATTTTCTGATCAGTCTTCTTCCTGCCTTCATGTGCATGTGCTGCAGCTAATCAACCTAGACCTGTTGCAGCCAGTATATAAGTCCCAGCTTCACTCAGTCTCTGCCAGATTTATGAAAAGGTTATCCTGAGTAGTTATCCAGCATTCATGTCAAGTCTTGCCCTCCTCGTCTCGATTCTGGTTCTGTTTCATGGTTTAAAGATTCCTGCCTGCTCCCCTCTTGGATACTTCTCTGCCTCAGCTCTTCTGGTTTTGACCTCGGACCCCGCCTCTGGATTCTGCCTTGTGTTTTTGCCCCTGAACGGTTCTATCCACCCATCGGCCTCTTGGAAACCGACCCACGCCTGTGTACCCCGACCAAGTAAGACGCCTGCTCCTCCTAACCTGTTTCTGCCTTCTGCTGAATTATTGTGCATGACCCCGGACTGGAACTTGGATAACCCATGGACTAAAAAGTCATTCTGGATCAACCACCTCAAACGAAGAAGTAATCACAGACCAAATCTCAGACGCTCAACGTCTATCAGGAAGTCTACCCGGACCAAACAAACTCTGAGAAGGTTAGTCGACTCATTTAAAATAAAAGCCTCACCTCTGTTTACTCCAGTTGCTAACCTTCTCCTCTCCTGTTTAGAGCTCCTGCTCCCGGTGACCTGTAGAACCCGATCCAGCTCTCTACATCACAATAAACATTTTAAAACTTCTCAGTGTGTTGGCATTTCAGTGAAACTCAATCCCTCAATCATTACACAAAGCAGCATATGAGGTTAATGTGCACAGTATATGTATGAAGTATTTGATATTGGTATAGAGATAAAGTGGCATTATGCAATAAGGCTAGTAAAAATAATATATATTGTATATCAGCAGTAGTGTAGATATAAAAAGTCTAGATGTAAACAGTAGTAATAAATGTAAACAGTAAATGTAAACAGTAGTATGACTATAGGCAGTAATGTAATACAAACATTAGTACAAATATGAAAAGTAGTGCAAACTGAATGAGCACATGACCGTGAGTTGAGTGAATGACCCGTATTGATGACACAGAGTCCAGTGTTAAAAACTTTGTGTTGTGTGGTAATGTGTGAAAGTTTTTTGTGATTAAGGCAGTACAAGGGGGAGGGAAGGCAGAGCTGGCAGAGTGTTAAGCATCCTGACTGCCTGATGAACAGAGCTTAGATATCTCCTATTATTAGCAGGTTCAAAGAAAGCTATAACTCGTAGGTGGCTTGAAGTGGAACCACCATCATGTTTGGACTGGAAATATATAATTGAGGAAATTCACATAATGGAGAGACTGACTTTTTCATTAAGACTTGACATTGTCAAATATAAAAAATACTGGAAGAAATGGAACATTCTCCGGACCTTGACACCGGCTGTATAATTGATGTAATTGCCTCTTTTTGCCGATTATTTCTTATCTGCTCATGCCAGATTAGATGCTCTGGGCTATTTTTTTTAAAAAGTGGTGCTTTGAATGTTTATTGTATATATGTGTGCTTTAAAATGTAAAGTGAAAAGAGAGTGGAAAAAAAGGGAAAAGTATAAAAAAATAGAATGCTGATGGAGAAGTACAGAGAGGGTCAGAAAGAACTCCATTGTGTGTTTGTGGATTTAGAAAAAGCATATGACAGGGTGCCAAGAGAGGAGGTGTGGTATTGCATGAGGAAATCTGGAGTGGCAGAAAAGTATGTTAGACTGGTACAGGACATGTATGAGGACAGCAGGACATGTATGAGGACAGCAGGACATGTATGAGGACAGCAGGACATGTATGAGGACAGCAGGACATGTATGAGGACAGCAGGACAGTGGTGAGATGTGCTGTAGGAGTGACAGATAGCTTCAAGGTGGAGGTGGGATTGCATCAAGGATCGGCTCTGAGCCCCTTCTTGTTTGCTCTGGTGATGGACCGACTAACAGATGAGGTCAGGCAGGAATCCCCATGGACTATGATGTTTGCAGATGACATTGTGATATGTGGTGAGAACAGGGAACAGGTGGAAGAGAACTTGGAGAGGTGGAGGTATGCACTTGAAAGAAGAGGAATGAAAGTCAGCCGTAGTAAGACAGAGTACATGTGTGTGAATGAGAGGGAGGCCAGTGGAACAGTGAGGCTACAAGGAGCAGAGGTCACAAAGGTGCAGGACTTCAAGTACTTGGGGTCCACTGTCCAGGAAAATGGGGAATGTGGTAAAGAGGTGAAGAAGAGAGTCCAGGCAGGATGGAGTGGATGGAGAAAAGTTTCAGGAGTGATTTGTGACAAAAAGGTGTCAGCAAAGGTCAAAGGAAAAGTTTACAAGACAGTGGTGAGACCAGCTATGTTGTATGGTCTGGAGACAGAGACATGGACAAAAAGACAGGAGAAAGAACTGGAAGTGCAGAAATGAAGATGCTGAGGTTCTCCTTAGGAGTGACAAGGATGGATAAGATCAGGAATGAGATCATCAGAGGTACAGCACATGTTGAACAACTGGGAGATAAAGTTAGGGAGGCCAGACTGAGATGGTTTGGACATGTCCAGAGGAGGGACAGTGGTTTGGACATGTCCAGAGGAGGGACAGTGGTTTGGACATGTCCAGAGGAGGGACAGTGTGTATATTGGTAGAAAGATGTTAGAAATGCAGCTGCCAGGAAAAAGACAAAGAGGAGATACAGGAAGCCCTCGAGTTACGTCAGGGATTGGGACCTACGTGTGTGACTTAGGTCGATTTTGTCGTACCTCGCGGACCAAAAACACCTGCCTGTCGTAGGTCCGCGTTTCTGACATAGGTCGCGGCTATACCACTAACGGAGCGCCGCACACATATTTAATGGCATGAGACTGAACAAGCAGACATACTAGGCCATGAACATGCACAGAACTGTACAGTAAATGAATACAGTACTGTACTGTACAATAAATAAAAAATATAATGTCTTACTTTGAGCTGGTCAAAGCCTGCCTTCGTCTTTTAGCATCAGCTCGCACCCGTCCGAGCTCCCCCAGCTTCCTTACGCTCCACACGCACACACGTGGTCAAAACTGTTTAAAAGAATGACTGTTAGCTTCTTAACTTCATACATTTGGAGCCAGAAAAAAAAAACTTACTGAAAGCCGTTTCTCCGCGATGTTTCTCCATCCAAAACAAGCTGCTCGGCGTTAGCTACGGTTAGGCCCCGCCATTAGCAGCAATGGTTAGCATGTCAGTTCATTCAAAAAGGCTGTCGGCTTTGTATCTCCGCGTTAGCTCGGTGTCCCCCGACTGCCAGGCGGACATTTGCGGCGAGCTCCCGGCCGCAGATGGCCCCTCCGCGGCATGTCGGCTCGGTGTCTTCGCCTGTGTTAGCTGCTCTGTTAGCTGCTGTCGTTAGCATGTCGGGCGGCGTTGTTAGAGCGATCACTGGGCGATCGGCGGCTGCTCCTCCGGGCCTGAGACGTCCACAGAGTTGACCGAGTGTTTCCAGCAAATTTATCCGTATGAGGCAACCCTGAACGGACACACGGTCCTCTAAAGCCAGCTGACAGGAGCGTCTAGAGCTCCATTGACCGCAGTACTGTAGTAAAATGGCGACCGGAAACGACCGGAAGTTGCGTAAATACGATCAAATTGTAATTAAAAACGAAATATTAATAATTATACTTTATTTATAAAGCCATTTAAAACAACCACAGCTGCAACAAAGTGCTATACACATGAAATTAATAACATTAAAAAAAAAAAAATAATAATAATAATTTTTTTTTTTTTTTATCATATTTTTATTAAATATGATAAAATCGTAAGTCTGAGTTGCCGTAGGTCGCGGGTGACGTAGGTCGAGGGTTTGCTGTGTATGGATGCTGTTAGAGAGGACATGAAGGTAGTTGGAGTGAGGACAGAGGATGCAGAGGACAGAGTGAGGTGGAGGAGGTTGACTTGCTGTGGCGACCCCTGAAAAGGGAAAAGCCGAAAGAAGAAGAGTTCAATCAAAAATATCTTCAAGTAACAGAACAAAATGAATAACTCTTTCTAATTTTCGAACTAATACAATACACATTGCGCTACTTCATATATTTGATCATTTTCTTAAATGTACACATTGACTTTGTCGTGTTATTAAATTACAGTATACACGTGAGTCCGGCTGCTAGCTTAACGTGGCTTTATTCTTTTACACCATGAAACGAAACCTAACACGTTCCTGTCCCTGTCTGATGATGTCACACTCGTGCGTCTCCTATTAAATATACAGTTACACCACATCTCCCCTTTCTAGAATCAATGGCCCTCATGCACGAAAATGTTCTTATTCTAATCCTAAATTCCTCCTACTTTTGTTCGTACGAAGCGTTCGTACGAACATGCCACGTCAGAACCAACAAACTCTTCTATCCACAGGAAAAGCGTGTAAACGGGCTGCTGAAAGGTGATGAATTCCACCTGTTCTACTCACCTGCGCGTGCTCGCGTGAATGTAATTTACATAATTTCCACCCCTCAAAACACCATATAAGGCCACGCTTCCTGCCTTCTGACAGCAGGAAGTGTCCATTCATTCAAACACATGAAGTAAAATGAGGAACTTCACGCGTTCGGAGATCTGCTCTCAGTCGCGCTGTGGCTACCCCCCCCCCCTGCAGGTGTCGGATGGTCAAATATCTTTAATGTTAGTGTAAAGTTTGTAAACAACTGTGTAGTTTCACTTATTCAGAAGAGCTGTGGCGCACCGCTGCCCCCCCCCCCCCGCAAGTGTCGGATGGTCAAATATCTCTAATTTTAGTGTACTGTGTTACATTATAGTTTCACTTATTCAGAAGAGCTGTAGCGCACCGCTACCCCCCCACCCCCCGCAAGTGTCGGATGTGTTTTTCAACAGAAGCATTTTAAAATGTCTCTAAACTACAGTTAACTTCATATTAATATTGTAGTGCATGCTGTGTGTCCCGTGGGTCGTACAGTATCAGAAATCAAGAATAAATGGTTTGATCTGAAAATGGCTTCAAACAAACGTCTCGCCGCAGCACGACAGGTGGACAGTCTGCGAGATGGAGCAGACTGACAGCAAGACGCGCGATGATCCACACTCAGAACACAGATGACAGTGCGCCCGCAGTCAACAGGCAGCTTAAATAAAAAATGACATGAAACGAATGAATAAGCCGGCTTCGCTTTGTTCTCCCCTCTCTCTGCGGTGCTGGGTGTGTGTGTGTGTGTGTGTGTGTGCGTGTGTGTGTGTCTGCTCGACAGTCGCGCGGCGTGGGGGGGGCATGCCGACACTGGCGCGGGGGGACCCCGTGCCCACTGTTGGCACGGGGTGGGGGGGCGTGTGCCACACCACGCGCGGGGGCGCACGGTGGTCGAGTGGGGCGCGGGGGGGGGGGTTTGAAGCCGCTTTCTTTTAATTTAACATATTTGTGTCGTTGCATTTAATTCTTTTTAAACTCAGAATATTTTCTAAATAACGAAATATAAGTGATTAGTGATGGAAATCCATCTGGATAACGGCGGACCGACTGCTCGTAAAATATACGACAGGTCCAGACCACACGTACATTTTGTTCGTATCTGAAAAAAATCTTAGGATACGAAAACATTGTTGGATGCCACAAATGATCCTTAATCACTCGTACGCACAGGATAAGCACATATCTGTGCGTACGAACGGTTTGTGCATGAGGCCCATTGGGCAGACTGCCATTGATCCTGCAGAACCTTAGGAGATTATTCTGCCCCTGTGGCTGGAAGGTCTGCTCCTATCTTTACCTCAAACCCTGTTCACACACACAACAGACACACATCAGTTATCCTTAGCTTAGAACACTAAATTTTCAAATAGAATGTCAGAAAATAAAGTCTGTGCTGTCTGTGCTACATTCTAAACTCTGAGACTTGCACATTACATTTAAATAGTGCAAAAGAACCTATAATGAATGCAGAGGCACTTCAGGACTGCTTTGACACCATGGGGTATGTTCAAAGAAGCTGCTACCACAAACAACAACACATGTCTCCAGGAGTACTCAGACACTGTATGTTCATACATCACCAAGTGCATTGATGATGTAACCAACCTCAAGACCATCACTGTTTGGGCTAATCAGAAGCCATGGCTGACAGCAGAGGTTTACAGACTCCTGAAAGCCAGGAATGCTGCCTTCAAAGCGGGAGATCAGGTGGGCCTGAGGGCAGCCAGAAAGAACCTGGCCCGGGGCATCAGAAAGGCCAAGAAGCAGTATTCCAGGAAAATAGCTCACCGTTTCAAGGACAGCAAGGATACACGCAGTCTGTGGCAGGGAATACAGACCATCACAAACTACAAACCATCCCCCCAGACCTGTGACAGCTCAACCTCTACGCTGAATGAACTGAATGAGTTCTTTGCTCGGTTTGAGGCAAGTAACAGCACACCTGCACATAAACTCCCCCCCTCTCCTGATGGCCAGGTGCTGGCGCTGTCCTCAGACAGCGTAAGGCGATCATTCATCAAGATTAACGCCCGGAAGGCCTCTGGTCCTGACAACATACCTGGTCGTGTGCTGAAGGACTGTGCAGGGGAACTCGCAGCGGTCTTCACGGACATCTTTAACATCTCACTGAGCCAGGCCATCGTCCCCACCTGTTTCAAAGCCACCACCATCATCCCTGTCCCAAAGAAGGCAACGCCCGCATGCCTCAATGACTATCGCCCAGTAGCACTCACCCCCATCCTGATGAAGTGCTTTGAACGGCTAGTCATGAAAAGCATCACATCTGTCCTCCCTGCCTCCCTGGATCCCTTCCAATTTGCATACCGACCTAATCGCTCAACCGACGATGCCATCTCCTCTGCCCTCCACACAGCTCTCACACATCTGGACACGAAGGACTCTTATGTTAGAATGCTGTTCATCGACTTCAGCTCGGCATTCAACACCATCATCCCCCAACAGCTCATCCTTAAACTGGACAGTCTGGGGCTGAACACCTCAATGTGTAACTGGCTGCTAGACTTCCTGACCGGGAGACCACAGACAGTACGGGTCGGGAGTAACACATCTAGCACCATCACATTGAACACAGGGGCCCCACAAGGATGTGTGCTGAGCCCCCTTCTATTCACCCTGCTAACACACGACTGCACACCATCATACAGCTCCAACCACTTCATCAAGTTTGCGGACGACACAACAGTGGTAGGTCTCATCAGCAACAACGATGAGACGGACTACAGGAACGAGGTGAGCCGCCTGGCCTTGTGGTGCGGACACAACAATCTCACTCTCAACGTGGAGAAGACAAAGGAGATTGTCGTGGACTTCAGGAAGAGGGATGCACAACATGCCCCTCTGACCATCAACAGCACCGCAGTGGAGAGAGTAGACAGCACCAAGTTCCTGGGAGTGCACGTCTCAGAGGACCTGTCCTGGAGCAGGAACACTGCATCACTGGCCAAGAAGGCTCACCAGCGCCTCTACTTTCTCTGCAAGCTGAAAAGGGCTGGAGCTTCAACCCCTATCATGTGCACCTTCTACAGAGGTGCCATAGAAAGTGTCCTGACCAGCTGTATCACTGTGTGGTTTGGTGCATGTACTGGATCCTGCCGCAAGAGCCTCCAGCACATCGTGAGAGCAGCTGAGAAGATCGTTGGCACCTCCTTCCCCTCACTGCAGGACTTACACAGCAACTGCCTCACTCGGAAAGCCCTCTGCATGGCAGGTGATCCCACACACCCACTGCATAGCTGCTTCAGACTGCTGCCATCAGGGAGGAGACTGAGAAGTCTCCAGGCTCGAACCAGCAGACTGAGAGACAGCTCTGTTCATCAGGCAGTCAGGATGCTAAACACTCTGCCTGCTCTGCCTCCCCTCCCATTTGAACTGCCTTAACACAAAAAACTTTCTCACACATTACCACACAACACAAAGATTTTAACACTGGACTCTGTGTCATCAAACGGGTTATTCACTAAACTCTCGGTCATGTGCTCATTCAGTTTGCACTACTTCTCATATTTGCACTAATGTTTGTATTACATTACTGCCTATAGTCATACTACTGTTTACATTCACTGTTTACATTTATTAATACTGTTTACATTTATTACTACTGTTTACATTTATTACTACTGTTTACATTTACACTACTTTTATATCTACACTACTGCTGATACATATACAGTATTCTCTGACTAGCCTTATTTAAGGATGCCCAATGTGCCTTATGTGCCTTACTGCATATGCCACTTTGCCTCTATACCAACATCAACTACCTCATACATATACTGTGTACATTAACTCATATGCTGCTTTGCCACTCTTTGCAAATGTCAATGCTAGAACCTTCAGTTTATTTTATAGATATACTTTTTATACTTTTTTATACTACTATGCAAAAACTCAGGACAGTATTACACTTTTATTATTTCATTTTATGCTTATGTTCATTAAATGTTTAGTGTTTTAGTGTTGGTGTAAATTTTCATACTTTTATACTACTATGCAAAAACTCAGGACAGTGTTACACTTTTACTATTTTATGCTTATGTTTATTAAATGTTTCAGTGTTTTAGTGTTTAAATGGTTACTGTTGCACCGAGGGACTGAGAGAAACGCAATTTCAATCCTGTGTATGTCCTGTACATATTGCAGTTCTGACAATAAAGTTGACTTTGACTTTTGACTTTGAGATGTTCATTTAAAGTAACAAACACTTTTTTTTTTCTTTTTTACTTTGAGTCCTGCACAATCTGCAAAATTTACAAGTCTAATCTGGTTGGTTTTACCACCGCTCTCCCAGACCTGGTTCTGAAAGGAGTGGATGGTGTTTCTGGAACATCCAGATGTGGTGATACTGCTGGTGATGCTGCAGCAGGTTGTTTTGGACTCCCCGGATCATGTTCAGCTGCACCGCAGGTGCTCTACTCCGGCAAAAGCTGCATGGCCACAAGATGACGCCGGTTTCTCCTTATAATCCCGTGGGATCCCTCCACCAGATATGAGCGGGGTGTCGTGTGACTTCCAATGACAGTACCAGCTGCCTTTTGGTCTGCCACCCACACATTCTGTCCAGCTGCCAGTCTGTTAAGATTATGTGCCCGGTGTCGCTGATCATAACGTTGAGCATCTTTTGTCCTTCTCTCTTTTTCCTTCTGTAAAACATCATCTCCATCAGGAAGAGCAGGATTTAGCAATGCGGGGGAAATAGGCACAGTGGTGCGGAGCCTCCTTCCCATAAGGAGTTGCGCTGGACTGTATCCATTTTGGAGTGGGGTAACCCTGTAGGCAAGCAGAGCGAGGTACGGATCATCTGATTTTTTTCAACAGTCCCTTCACCGTCTGTACTGCACGCTCAGCTTCTGCATTCCCCTGAGGGTACTTCGGGCTGCTGGTCACATGACGGAACCCATAGGCCTCTGCAAACTCAGCAAAGGCTTCTCCAGAGAACTGTGGCCCATTATCAGTCACTAAAGTCTCACAGATCCCGTGACGTGCAAAAATTGACTTCAAGTGGAGGATCACATCATTAAACCTTGTGGGGTTTAGAAAAGCGATCTCCATATACCTTGACATGTAGTCCACCACGAGGAGGTAAGTCTTGCTCCCTAGCATAAACAGATCTGCTCCACACTTTTGCCATGGTCGCCCTGGAAACGGTGTTGTCATCAGGGGCTCCCTGTCTCTCCTGGCAGCATGCCCTGCAGTTAAGAACCAAGTCGTTCAGCTGCTGGCTGACGCCTGGCCACCACACAGACTGCCGTGCCCGCTCCCGACACTTGACCACACCTTGATGTCCTTCATGCAGTTTTGCAAGAACATCATTTCGCATTGTAGAGGGAATAATGAGTCTTTGTCCCTTTAGCAGTAGGCCATCTTGAACTATGAAGGATTGTTCAGCCCAGTAATAATAATAATAATAATAATTAATTCAATTTATAACGCACTTTTCATTACTGAAAATCTCAAAGTGCTACACATATATTGAATGCTACACACATTCATAAACCGGTGGCGGCAGACTACCATGCAAGGTGCTTTCCAGTCCTACCGGGAGCAACTCAGGGTTAAGTGTCTTGCCCAAGGACACAACGACACATGGTGCGGGTCCCGGGAGTCGAACCGCCAACTTTCCGATCGGGAGACGACTGCCATTACCACTACACCACGGCCGCCCTTCAGTATGACTTTAGTGCTGGTTCTTTATTGATGCTTGTGGGCCAGCTGCCTTCTTCGCACAGCTGCATCACGTGGGCACACACACTGTCCCTCTGCAGCTGCTCCTTCAGTTATTCCAAATAGGCAGTCCTCGCAGGTAGATTGCTCATTACCATATCTATGTAGATGTTTGTGTCTTCAAACAGCTCTTTGTCTGTGGGTGTTTCACCTCTTTCAACCGGTGCTCGTGACAGCGTATCAGACATTTCCCTGCCACATGTGCTATCGAGTAGGAATAGCGCATGAGACGCATTCTCACGGGCGTAACTTTAGGTCTAACATTGGGGGAGGGGTTATGCTCTCTACCTATTTATTTATCGGATAAATTACTTTTTTTTATGATTCAGGATATTTTAGGGTTAAAATATATTGTAATGCTTTTACTGTGATTTACTAGCCTGGTTAAAACCAGACCCTTGTCCTTCACTTCGCTTTGTACTAGGGTCTGGGACTTCTCCCATAGAGAATGATTTCTCCGGTAGATTTTTGACCGGACCAATCAGAGAACAGAAGGCGGAGTTTTGAACGACGTCGACTGACGTCGTCAGTTAAAATGGCTGCCGCCACGAAGGAATTTTCATGAAAACAAGGTAAAAAACTATTATTTCTTTGCTGAGAAAAAATATATTTCTTAGCTGACGTTATATCAGAAGTGTTCCTGAGCTTAACAGTTCCTAAATCAATTCACGAAATGGTCAAATCTGCTGGATTTAAATAGTTTCGGTTTGACATTTTCCAAACAGCCTCGGGTGCGCTACGAAAATAAATGATAAAAAATCGAATTTTATCTCAAATGTTTAATCTAGGCCAACAGTCAGTAAATTAGAGCCATATAATTACACACTGGTAGCAGAAAAAATATCCACCGAGTGGTTTCTGAGCTATTTATCTGATAGCCTGGACCTCGCCAGGCTAAACTAACAAAACTCCGCCTTCTGTTCTCTGATTGGTCCGGTCAAAAATCTACCGGAGAAATCGTTGTCTATGGGAGAAGTCCCAGACCCTAGTACAAAGCGAAGTGAAGGACAAGGGTCTGGTTTTAACCAGGCTAGTGATTTACTTAACTTTCCTGTTTTCTCTGTATTTATTCTGCTCCTTTTTTGTTCCACATAAGTTCAACAAGTAAGAAAAAAAACTCACTATTTTTCTGCATTTTTTCCAGCCATAACACATATTTTACATTTTTAATATTTATTATATAACATACCTTAATTTCACAATTTTCAAAGAGTGTGTATTTACCTGGTTCACTACAGTTTAACTAGGACGAATTACAACAAATGATTCAAATACAGCCATAATATGACAAGAGCAGAGTAAAACCCTGCATGTCATCTTCAGCAATTATGCTTAAATGTTCATATTGTGTAAATTGAAATCATATTAAAGTTACCTAAAAACAAGAGAGTTACAGCTGTGTATTTAACCAATTCATTTCAACTGTGTTAAAGCACTTGCAAGACTATGGCAGTTTCAAATCAATTGATTTTGTGAGTGTAGCAATTATCTATGAAAGAAAGTCAAAAACACAAAAGATAAATTTTTTTTCACCACTGTATTGACACCAATAAACTATATACAGCAAAAGTCTTGTGCACAATTCATGACAACAGTCTACATCAAAGAATACAGTGTGGCAAACTGAAGAGCATATTGCACTTTGACTCTAAACAAACAAAACCATGTAATTACTGCTCATCTTTGTTATCAGCCTGTAGCTGTTTTTGGACTTTCAAACAAAAGCACCAAACACCTGTTTGTGTCTTGGTGTGAAATAAATAAATAAATGTTTCTTCAAACGGTGACGTCACGCAGCACGTGACACCAGGTAAAGCTGACACACACATCCAGAGTCTTCACCCGCTTCGGATGTTATCAACCATTAAATGGCCATTATCAGTCATTATCATCCCTATACATAACGGTCAGATTGCCCTCCTGTACCTCCGGCAGGGCCGGCCCAAGGCATAAGCGAACAAGTGGCTGCTTAGGGCCCCGGGGCCAATAGGGGACTCCCTAAGTGGAATTTAATTTTTTTGGTAATGATTTCAATAGGCCAGCTTCTTTTTTGGTAATGATTTCAATAGGCGCCTCCTGGGGACTCCCTTGTTCTACTGGGGGACTTCAACGCTCACGTGGGCAATGACAGTGAGACCTGGAGGGGTGTGGTTGGGAGGAACGGCCCCCCTGATCTGAACCCGAGTGGTGTTCTGTTGTTGGACTTCTGTGCTCGTCATGGATTGTCCATAACGAACACCATGTTCAGGCATAAGGGTGTCCATATGTGCTCTTGGCACCAGGACACCCTAGGTCGTAGTTCAATGATCGACTTTGTTGTCGTCTCATCTGATCTGCGGCCGCATGTCCTGGACACTCGGGTGAAGAGAGGGGCGGAGCTGTCAACTGACCACTACCTGGTGGTGAGTTGGCTCCGATGGTGGGGGAGGATGCCGGTCAGACCTGGCAGACCCAAACGTATTGTGAGGGTCTGCTGGGAACGTCTGGCAGAGTCTCCCGTAAGACGGAGCTTTAACTCCCACCTCCGGGAGAGCTTTGAACACGTTCCGAGGGAGGCGGGGGACATTGAGCCCGAGTGGGCCATGTTTCGCGCCTCTATTGTCGAGGCAGCTTATCGGAGTTGTGGCCGCAAGGTTGTTGGTGCCTGTCGTGGTGGCAACCCTCGAACCCGGTGGTGGACACCGGCGGTGAGGGATGCTGTCAAGCTGAAGAAGGAGTCCTATTGGGCCTTTTTGGCCTGTGGGACCCCGGAAGCAGCAGATAGGTACCGGCAGTCCAAGCGGCATGCGGCTCGGGTGGTTGCTGAGGCAAAAACTCGGGCGTGGGAGGAGTTCGGAGAGGCCATGGAGAATGACTTCCGTACGGCTTCGAGGCGATTCTGGTCCACCATCCGGCGTCTCAGGGGGGGAAAGCGGTACGCGACCAACACCATTTATGGTGGGGATGGCGTGCTGTTGACCTCAACTCGGGATGTTGTGAGTCGGTGGGCGGAATACTTCGAAGACCTCCTCAATCCTACTGGCACGTCTTCCACTGAGGAAGCGGAGCCTGGGGACTTTGGATCGGGCTCTCCAATCTCTGGTGCGGAGGTCGCCGAGGTGGTTAAAAAGCTCCGCGGTGGCAAGGCTCCGGGGGTGGATGAGATTCGTCCTGAGTTCCTTAGGGCTCTGGATGTTGTGGGGTTGTGTTGGCTTACGCGACTCTGCAATATCGCGTGGACATCGGGGGCAGTTCCCTTGGATTGGCAGACTGGGGTGGTGGTTCCCCTATTCAAAAAGGGGGACCGTAGGGTGTGTTCCAACTATAGAGGGATCACACTCTTAAGCCTCCCTGGTAAGGTCTATTCAGGGGTTCTGGAGAGGAGGGTCCGTCGGATAGTCGAACCTCGGATTCAGGAGGAGCAGTGTGGTTTTCGTCCTGGTCGTGGAACACTAGACCAGCTCTACACCCTCAACAGGGTCCTGGAGGGTGCGTGGGAGTTTGCCCAACCAGTTTACATGTGCTTTGTAGACTTGGAAAAGGCATTCGACCGCGTCCCTCGGGGGGTTCTGTGGCGGGTACTCCGGGAGTATGGGGTACCAGGCCCATTGATATGGGCTGTTAGGTCCCTGTACGACCGGTGTCAGAGCTTGGTCCGCATTGCCGGCAGTAAGTCAGGCTCGTTTCCGGTGAGAGTTGGACTCCGCCAAGGTTGCCCTTTGTCACCGATTCTGTTTATAACTTTTATGGACAGAATTTCTAGGCGCAGCCAAGGTGTTGAGAGGATCCGTTTTGGTGGCCTTAGAATCGCTTCTCTGTTTTTTGCAGATGATGTGGTCCTATTGGCTTCATCAGCTCGTGATCTACAGCTTTCACTGGAGCGGTTTGCAGCTGAATGCGATGCGGCCGGGATGAGGATCAGTTCCTCCAAATCCGAGGCCATGGTCTTGAGCCGGAAAAGGGTAGCGTGCCCTCTCCGGGTCGGGGAGGAGGTCCTGCCCCAAGTGGAGGAGTTTAAGTATCTCGGGATCTTGTTCACGAATGAGGGAAAACTGGAGCGTGAGATCGATAGGCGGATAGGTGCAGCGTCCGCAGTGAAGCGGGCGCTGTACCGGTCTGTCGTGGTGAAGAGAGAGCTGAGTCAAAAGGCAAAGCTCTCAATTTACCGATCGATCTACGTTCCCACCCTCATCTATGGTCATGAGCTTTGGGTTATGACCGAAAGAACAAGATCTCGGATACAAGCGGCTGAAATGAGTTTTCTCCGCAGGGTGGCTGGACTCTCCCTTAGAGATAGGGTGAGAAGCTCAGTCATCCGGGAGGGACTCGGAGTAGAGCCGCTGCTTCTCCACATCGAGAGGAGCCAGTTGAGGTGGCTCGGGCATCTGGTTAGGATGCCTCCTGGACGCCTCCCTGGTGAGGTGTTCCGGGCATGTCCCACCGGGAGGAGACCCAGAGGAAGACCCAGGATACGCTGGAGGGACTATGTTTCTCGGCTGGCCTGGGAACGCCTTGGGATTCCCCCAGAGGAGCTGCTCCAAGTGGCTGGGGAGAGGGAAGTCTGGGCCTCCCTACTTAGGCTGCTACCCCCGCGACCCGACCCCGGATAAGCGGAAGAAAATGGATGGATGGATGGATGGATTTCAATAGGATTCTATTTAACATTGTAAGTTCAGCTTTTGTGGTTTATTGCATACATTTACATAGTTAAGAACTAATTAGTTCTTAATAACTAATTTCTTTTTTTTTTTTAACAATTTTACGTGGTTTCAAGTAATTGTTAATTTACATTATTTAAAGTACCGTACTCTGGCACAACACTTTATTTTATTTTATTTTGTCTGTTTTTGCACAATTTAATTTATTTTTATGCATCTAAGTTATTTTATCTGTCGTTTATTGTTCATATTACACTAAAAATTACTTCTGAACATTACTGTTGCAGTTCTTTAAAACCAAAGAAAATAAACCAGACAAACTTTTTCTGTAAAATACATTGCATACTGGTGTTTTTTTCTGTCTGGGCCTCCCTACTTAGGCTGCTACCCCCGCGACCCGACCCCGGATAAGCGGAAGAAGATGGATGGATGGATGGACGGACTGGTGTTTTTTTCTTCTTCTTTCTTTCGTTACTTTTAGTACCACAAGATCACATGTGTCAAACTCAAGGTCCGTGGGCCAAATCCAGCCCACCATAACCATTTCTGTGACTCCACAGAGACAGAACTTCAAGATAACAGTTGTGTGATTCAGTATTACTTTATTTGTCAAATCAAATGAGTTTTTGTGTTTACAATGGCAAATTACTCAAACATAAAATATTTATTTTTTAGAAGTAGTCATTGAATGCAGAGAAAGTTATATTTTACCAGTTTGTTAATAGGTCGCTTTATCAATACATTCTGCCGTGTCCTGCCTTTTGAGGCCATTCATGATCTTGATGTGGCCCAGAATAAAAATGAGTTTGACGCCCCTGCACTGGATGATACATATAGGATAATGTAAACAGGGCTGTCAGAGTTGCAATGAGTTTATTTTAGGTGGGTGAATTATCTGATTTGACCGTTTATTGCAGTAATCCACATTATTAGCAGAAATAGAGGGCCCCAAACAAATTTCGCTTAGGGCCCCATGTAGGCTTGGGCAGGCCCTGACCTCCGGTTTAAAGGTACGTTGTCACCGTTACAAGCGATGACAGCAGGCTCCGCTAATAACGCCCACTGTATGGACTGACAACATCCAAATATGCTGGTGTAGATTCTCATTCTGGACAACATCTAAACCGGCTCAGTCTTCATGGAGAACATGAAGCTGAAACACAAAACCCTCCGCGGCCTCCTAACATTTTACACCTAAGTCTCAAATTTCCGCCTGGCATTTTTTACTTGTTTTTCATTAGAAAATATGAAGAAAATGTCCTATGGCCAAGTGCTTCAGCACATTTGTTCAGAATATTTAGAACTTTCAACATCTGGCATTATTTTACATTATACTTGTTACAAAACAACTATTAAAACTGTTTAACATCAAGAAAAAACAAAAAGCCAAATTAGATTTTAGAGATTTTATGCAAATAAAACACTGCATTTGAACATGAAGTACAGATTTTGCATCACAAATTAACAATTTCAACACTATAGAATAAATAGGAAACAATTTGTACAAATAAATGATGTAAGATCTGACCTCTGTAATATCACATGTGGAGTTCCTCAAGGCTCTGTACTTGGACCAAAGCTTTTTATTTTATATGTGAATGACTTGGTAAATGTGTCAGGACTCCTTAAATGTGTACTTTTCGCTGATGATACCACTTTTTTCTGTTCAGGTGAAGATATAGAACAAATGTTAGAATTGATAAAGACAGAATTTGTCAAGATACAAACTTGGTTTAAAATAAATAAATTATCATTAAATCTAGAGAAAACTAATTACATGATATTCGGTAATAGAAAGAAAACTGTCGATGTTCCACTCAAAATTGAGGATGTTGAGATTTGTAGAGTGAATGAGGTGAAGTTTTTGGGTGTTATCATTGATGACAAACTGACATGGAAACAACACATAAATTCTGTAAGAATAAAAATAGCTAAATCGATAGCAGTACTGTACAAAGTCAGAGACCTATTGAATGATAAAGCTCTGTATTTGTTGTATAACACAATCATTGTTCCACACTTAATCTATTGTATTGATGTTTGGGGGAATGCGTGTAAAACAATCACAAAGCCTATTTTTGTATTACAGAAAAGAGCTGTAAGAATTATCACTAGAAAGCATTACCGTCATCCATCAAGTACATTATTTTATCAACTAAAATTACTGAAGTTCCATGATTTGGTAGACTATAATATTTTATCAGTTATGTATAGAGCTCAAAATAATGCATTACCTTTAAATATCCAAATGCACTTTGTTAAAAGACAAAGTTGTTATAATCTTAAGGGAACAGAGTTGTTTGTAAAACCACAATTCAGAACCAGTTTGAAGGGACGTTCTACCTCAATTCAGGGAATTAGATTATGGAATGGCTTGGAGAATGTAGTTAAAAATGCCAAGTCAATGTTTACATTTAAAAAAATGATCAAAACAAATATGTTAAAAAAATATATGTGAAATAACGTAATGTGTATTGTATTAGTTAGAAAATTAGAAAGTGTTAGTCATTTTGTACTGTATTAGTATTAGTTAGAAAACTAAAAAGAATTAGTCATTTTGAACTGTTGGTTGAAGAATATTATTGTTTACATGGTTTGACTACTGTTGTTTAATCTGATTGCTGGAGATAAGGGGCAGATATAATAAGATTTATTCTTCTTTCTGCCACCTTTCATTTTTTTACATTTTGTACACTATCATTATGAGATTGCCTTGTATTGTTTCTTTTGTAAAAAAATGAACAAATTTAATAAACATAAACATAAACATAAACATATTTACATTTTTTTTATTCTCACTTATTTGTACAAATAAGAAACAGACTAACAATTCAAACTATTTACAGGCGAATTTCCCCTCCCTACATTTCTCCTTATTATCTTCTACACAAACAAAGTACAAACTGATGAATATTGTAATATCTTATAGACTTGATATACTATTCCAACAACAAAATAAAATATAAAATAAAAAATAAAATGTAAAATAAAACTATATCCTATTATGTGTACCCATAGTATAAAACTACTGGGGGGCATCAGATCATGATGTAGTGTATCTGCGCCCAGTATATAAGAGGCTGATACAGAGAGAGAAGCCTCAGGTCAAAACTGTCAAGGTGTGGAACATTGATAGCATAATGGCCCTGCAAGGATGTTTTGACTGCACAACATGGGAAGTTTTTAGTTCCCCCAATATTGATGAACAGGTTACAGCGGTGTCAGACTACATTAACTTCTGTGTAGATTCTGTGATCCCTTCTAAATGTTTCAAAGTATACCCAAACGACAAGCCCTGGATATCAAATATACTAAAAGAGCTCCTGGTTGAGAGGAGAAACCCCTATAATAATCTGGATGAAACAGCTCGAAGGGCCCTGCAAAGACAAATAAAAAGGCAAATACAACTTGATAAACACAAATACAAATAGAAAATAGAGGCCTCTCTGGCATCTGGAAACTGTAGACAGGCATGGCAGGGAGTAAAGACTATGACTAACATTCCACACAAGGGTAAAGGGCCATCAAATCAACATTTGCCTGAAATTAGTGGAGCAGAGTTGCCAAATCAGCTTAATAATTTCTTCTGCAGGTTTGAAGACAGCTGCAAAGACACTGCTCATCAGAGGAGCGAGCAGGATGTGCCCCCAATGCCTCCATTTACCATAAAAGTGTCAGAGGTTGAACATATGTTTAGAATCTGTAATCCTCAAAAAAGTCCTGGACCTGACAACATCTCTGGCAAGGTTCTTAAAAATTGTGCCTCACAACTAGCACCAGTTTTTACAGATATTTTTAACTATTCTTTGAGACACCATACAGTTCCTTTATTATGGAAAACATCCATAATTGTGCCGGTGCCTAAAGTTCAAAGGCCATCAGAGTTGAATGATTTCCGTCCCATTGCACTGACATCTCTGGTGATGAAGAGCTTTGAACGCATAATTAAAAAAGTCCTTCTCTGTCAAACAGAGCATTTTCTAGACGCCCTACAGTTTGCATATCAGCCCTCTAGAGGGGTGGATGATGCTGTTCTGACTATGCTGCATCTACTCAGGGACTGGATGGCTTTAAATTTCTTAAGCTTCAATGATAAGAAGTCTGAAGCCATATTGTTCCTTCCCAATGACACAACCTCAAACCATTTCATTGACCCGTCTGCTCTACCCCTGTCCGAAAAACAAAAAGTCACAAATCTGGGAGTGATAATGGATCCTGCCATGAAACTCAACAGTCATGTAAACATGATCGTCAAATCCTGTTTTTTCCAGCTGAGGCGTCTGTCTAAGCTGAAGCCCATATTATCCAAAAACAACCTGGAGACAGTGATTCACGCATTCATTACATCTAGGCTTGATTACTGCAATTCACTTCTGTTTGGCGTCAGTCAAGCCACCATTGCACGATTACAACTGGTTCAGAACGCAGCTGCCCGATTTTTAACCAGCACACGCAAAAGAGAGCACATTACACCAGTCTTGGCCTCCCTTCACTGGCTACCGGTTCATCTTCGAATCCAATTCAAAATTCTCATGTATGTCTACAAATCGCTGAACAGTCTCGCCCCCGCCTATCTCTCGGATCTGATACACCCATATGTCCCTCCACGTGCTTTGAGGTCAGAGGATCAGGTACTCTTAATAGTTCCAGAAACTCGCCTTAAGCGCAGGGGTGACAGGGCGTTCTCTGTAGCAGGCCCAAGACTCTGGAACGAGTTACCGCTGCTCATCAAACAGGCCCCCTCCCTCTCGGTTTTCAAATCCCGGTTAAAAACTCACTACTACTCCATCGCTTTCAATGCCAGCTGATTTGTATTGGATCGTTTGATTTATGATCTGCAATGTTTTTATGTTTTTCGTGTTGTACTTCATTGTCTGTGTTGCCTGTTGCGTGTTTGTTTGTCCAGCACTTTGGTGTGGACTTGTTCCTGTTTAAAGTGCTTTATAAATAAAATGGTATGGTATGGTATGGTACTCTATTCCTACTTTGAAAGACCAAAAGCCCATGTAAAAATTTTATTTGTGGATTTTTCGTCAGCTTTTAATACTATTCAGCCAAGGATTTTAACAGAAATCTTAACAAAAGAGTTTTTAATCTCATAGAGCTTGGTTTTATGGATTACAGACTTTTTAACAGGTAGGGTCCAGCAGGTCAGAGTGGGTTCAACACTCTCTGACAAAACAACCACCAGCACTGGCTCTCCCCAAGGGTGTGTTTTATCTTCACTGTTATTTATTCTGTACACAAACTCCTGCAGAAGTACTTTCCCAAATAGACATTTAATTAAATATGCTGATGACACTGCCCTGGTAAGCCTTTTAAACGACAAGGAAGAAGAGCACGGACCAGTTCTGGACTTCTTCGTTAATTGGTGCAAACAATCAAAACTGGTTCTGAACACGGACAAGACAAAATAAGTGACTATTGACTTCAGGAAGCTTCAGTCATTCTTTCCAACAACCATCAATGGGGAGCAGATTGAAACTGTCTCGTGCTACAAATACCTGGGCGTGGTTCTGGACTGTCACTTAAAGTGGGACTCATGGGCTGACCTTATTAGCACCAAGGCTCAGCAAGGATGTATTTTTAAAAAAAAACTGGGTTCTTTTAGAGTCAATAACTCAATGTTTTTAATGGTTTATTCTGCTTTTATTGAAGGTATTTTAACGTTTTGTAACATCTGTTGGTTTGGCAATGCTACAGAGGCTCAGAAGAAATCCTTGAGAAGTATAGTAACTACAGCCAGCAAACTGTTAGGGACCACTCTGCCAAGTATGGAAAAGATATACGGTACATGGACAGAATTATGAGGAAGGCAAACAAGATTATAGCAGACGACACACATCCCCTCAGATCCTCATTTGAGTTGCTTCCTTCAGGGCGAAGGTACGGCCTTCCTTTATTCTCAAGAAACAGAACAAAATTTTCTTTCATGCCACCCATCCATCCATCCATCCATCCATTTTCTTCCGCTTATCCGGGGTCGGGTCGCGGGGGTAGCAGCCTAAGTAGGGAGGCCCAGACTTCCCTCTCCCCAGCCACTTGGAGCAGCTCCTCTGGGGGAATCCCAAGGCGTTCCCAGGCCAGCCGAGAAACATAGTCCCTCCAGCGTATCCTGGGTCTTCCTCTGGGTCTCCTCCCGGTGGGACATGCCCGGAACACCTCACCAGGGAGGCGTCCAGGAGGCATCCTAACCAGATGCCCGAGCCACCTCAACTGGCTCCTCTCGATGTGGAGAAGCAGCGGCTCTACTCCGAGTCCCTCCCGGATGACTGAGCTTCTCACCCTATCTCTAATGCCTCCTACCCACCGCCCCCGGCGTCGGGCGGCCGAAGCGGCCGGATAACACCGGTTTACATTCAAAGTCTATGG
>JBBPBX010045347.1:0-27067 GCA_038048925.1 Garcialebias charrua
CTGATGAACCAGGCCTTCTTCTTGACTTTACAGGATCACCCGCCCACGTGGTACGGGAAATGACCTTTTCATGTCCAGACTTTGTTTGTAACACGGTACAAAAAGCTGGTGACTTTGTTTTATGCACGAATCATGTCTTTTCTTCTGTGAGTGACATAAAGTCAAATATGTCGTTACACATAAGCACGAATAAAGCTCTAAAAACAGCCCCTCTCTGTTTTCTTTACTCAAAAAACAAACAAACAACAAACACAGTAACATCAGCATCACGGCCCCCTCTGTTCTTCCAGCCGATATAAAGGGCGGGGGCCATCATTCCCCCTCCTTTGTGGCTCATGGGGTGTTAGCCTAATCAATAAGCCCCAGCTGGGTGCCTCGGGACTGTCTGCAACAGACAGTGCCAGAGGCATCTGCAAACAGGCCCTTCAGTCCTCACAGAGACAGGTGAGGGGGGTCACGTGTTCCAACTCCCGTCCCATTGTAAACCACGGGGCTGGTAATACGCACATCAAACAAACCTGTGACACGTCCGCGCTCCAGGGATGCATGCCGACAGAACCTGACAACCCAACTTCCTGGCCACCAGCTCCTATTCAACAGATTCCAGTAAATGACAGGGGTGGGGGGTCATGACAGAAGCCCACAGGCCAAAACCAATATCATTATCTCAAGCAGCTTCACATCCTCATGCTGAAGCTTTCCCCTTATCCTCAGTGGGCAACACGCCTTGCTCAAGCAATGACCCTACAGCATGTAACCACGCTCGTTGTACTAAATCAGTTCTACTTTCAAACGACAACCCTCCCATCGGGTGAATCACAGCTCCCCGGAGGTTCATCAGGCTCCAGGGCACTGATAAGGCCGGAGGCCAGTGAACCGGGCCGACCATGAAACGGGCTGGAGTCAGGAGGTCTGCTTGTATTCAGAACTTGCACCTCCTCCGGACCATGACTCCCCACAAAAAGAGGAAAAACCGGCATTCTGTTCCGCTTTTGCCCGATGATGACAGCAGATTGCTTCTGCCTCCCAACACTCTCGATCAGAGTGGTATGGCGGCACATTTGCAGTAATGCCCTCTTCCTAACCTGGTTGACCCTCAAGGGGCCAAAGATATCAGAGCCCTTGAGGAGGAGCTGGTTCCGCCACGTGCTCCTCTCCGGGGACCCACCACGTCACCAGAAGGAACAGCCTCGCCGCTTATGCTGAGAACTGTGGCAGATTTCAGCTTGGTGGTTGAGAGGAACAAGCTGGTGGCCTCAAGCCTACCAGAGAACGTGGTAAATACCATTCAAAATGCCCGAGCTGTGTCAACACAGTCTCTCTATGCCCAGAAATGGTGTATTTTTGAAGCTTGGTGCATGGAAAGAAATATTATTTCTTATTCATGTGACTTGGTCCAGCTCCTCAGCTTTCTTCAAGACCTGCTGGAGAAAGGTTGTTCTTTCTCAACCATTAAGGTGTTTTTATCAGTAATTTCGGCTTGTCACAAGGGCTGGGGGAGTAGGACACCTGGTGCGCACCCACTCATAATAAGATTTATGAAAGGCGTGCTAAGAAAGAGACCCCTCAGCAGGATCTTGGTGGCTCTCTGTGATCCCCCATTTGAACCACTGAGCGACATTAAGATAGATTTTTTATCTTATAAGACCGCTCTGCTACTGGTTCTGTGCTCGGCGAAACGTGTGGGTGACCTCCATGCTATGTCCGTGCACCCAATGTGTACCAGGTTTGCCCCTGACGGGTCAAAGGTCACCCTAAAGCCTAATCCTGCATATATCCCCAAGGTTTTGACTCTGAACCTTAGAAGTCTGGACTTTGATCTCTCTTCTATTCCTCCTGCTCCTGTCCTCATTCAGGAACAGAAAAGTCTGAAGGCACTCTGCCCCGTGAGGGCTTTAAGCGCTTACATGCAGAGAACAGCTGTATGGAGGAAAACAAACCAACTGTTTGTGTGCTTTCCAGCCCTAGCTACTGGTAGGGCCCTATCAAATCAGCGCCTCTCACACTGGGTGACTGAGGCCATTAAAAGGGCGTACAGTAGCAAAGGTCAACAAGTGCCCTCTGGAGTGCGTGCTCACTCCATCCGGGGCTTGGTCAACTCCTGGTCATTGTTCAAGGATGTACCAGTTGCAGACATCTGTGCGGCTGCGAACTGGAGCTCAACAAATACGTTTGCAAAGCATTACAGTTTGGACGTTACTGCGTGTGATGTCACTCAGGTTGTCCTTTCTAACACATAGTAGTAAGCAGCTTTGAGATGCCTATTGAATAAAGGTGGACGTTCACACTAGCATGCATTTAACTGAGCATTTCAAGGGCGTGAATGAATTACGTTCCCATAGCAATTATGTTGCACCAAGTGACTGACTGATAAGGGAACTGAAAGTTATGCACCATAACTCATGTTCCCTGAAGGAAGGGAACAAGGTGCAACATACCAGGCCCTTTTCAATGCTGAAAGCTCGGTGAAGTGCATTTTGGAGAAAGTGGGATGGGCGTCCGCGTCTTAAATACCCAGAGGGCGGGGACTCTGACGCTGACGCCCCGGCCGTAAAGGCGTGAGTGTATTCCTTCAGGTAATCACGCGGTGCACAATTTCTCATAGGAATTATGTTGCACCTCGTTCTTTTCCTTCAGGGAACATGAGTTATGGTGCATAACTTTCAGATTTGTCCCGTCTCAAACTTGTCCTAAATGCTAATAAAACCAAAGGGATACTTTGTTTTAAATAGGAAGTCGTTCCCAGCAGTTCTTCCTCTGATTTTATCCTCAAACGGTGTCCCTATTGAGTTTGTTGATTCCTATAAATATTGGGTATCCTGGTCGATTCGCATCTCTCTTTTAAACTGCACGTGGAAAACCTAGTAAAGAAACTGAAAGTTAAACTGGGTTTCTTTTTCAGAAACAGATCATGTCTAACACTGAATGCTAGGAAACGCCTTGTATCTGTGACTTTCCTTCCCTCCATCGATTACGGTGACATTATCTACATGAATGCTCCTACAAGCACCCTGCAGATGTTGGATGCTGTCTATCATGGTGCACTAAGATTCATAACTGGCTGTGATTATCGTACCCACCACTGCACCCTGTATTCACTGGTTAACTGGACATCATTAACTTCACGCAGACTTTTCCACTGGTACTTTTTCATCTTTAAATCACTTCTTGGTCTGCTGCCTTCATACATTGCCTCCTACATGTCTTTGTGTGAGTGCAGTTACAGTGTGCACTCTCAGGACTTGATTACCTGCAGTGTTCCATCAGTGAGGACTGAACTTGGAAAAAGGGCCTTCTCCTATTCTGCTCCTGCTTCCTGGAATATCTTACAAAAAGATCTGAAGTTCTCGGCCTTGACCTCTCTAAATGGTTTTAAGAATCTGTTGGAATCTTGGCAAAAACCAATGCGTGTTCCTGTTTTTGATTTTCTACAAATACCTTATAATGTTTTGCTACTTTGCTACTTTGTTTGAAAAAAAAAGAAGAAAATTTGTATTTTCTCTTATGTTTGTCTATTGTTTATTGTTTAAGGAACTTCTACCATTGCTGTTGTCATCATTTTTTAGTTTGTAGCAGGTTGCTCTTGTAAATGAGTCCACGGGGCTCAATGAGATTTACCTGACTAAATAAAGGTCGAATGAATGAATTTGATAGGTCACATTAAAAATAAAAAAACAGCGCTGGCAGCCCAGCTGCAGCAGTGTTCTCTGTTTATATGTTGTTAATAAAAATAAAAAAATAAAAAAATAACCAGGGAGTGCTGGTACTGCAGCCCACACATCAGACCAGCCCACCAGGAAATCTCCAGACCCTTCTGCACCCACTCCAGGCCTGATTTTACTTCTCTCATGGCAAATTCCTTAATTTCTCAAAATTTCAGTCATGGTGTCAATGGACGAGGAGGAAGCGATCGCTTGCCTCTAGGCAAAAACACAAAAGAAAAGCTCATTAAACCAGAACGCGGATGAAAAAAGGGAATTTCATATATTGGTGTCGCATACAAAACAGTCTGTCACCGGGCAGTTTATTGTGTGACATTGAGTATGCGAACACAGTCATAAAAAGGTATATTTGCATGGACATGCCTTGTGGACATCTGCTTTGAGTCTAATCCAGTAAGCACAGGCCTTGGCAGACTGAATTACTCCCAAGTATTTAGAAGCCTTTGGTTCACCCAGCACTGTTTCTGTTTTATTGTGAACAAATCCATTCCACTTCATTAAAGCTGGGGTATGTAAGATTGTAATGTAGTCTGTAACTTTTCAAACAATATATTTTTAACATATTTCTTCACTCAGTCACTATCTACAGACAAACTGATGTTAGACAAAGTAATCTCTGAAAAAATCTATTGTCCCCTTGCTTCTCTATCAGCATTTATAAAAACACTGAAAACACAAGAGTGACCAGGACACTGACAGCCAATAAAAACAGAGTTGTTTGTCACGCCCCAACCCACGCCCCCACCTGTCCCAGCCGCAGCTCGTTCTCATTTAAAGGATTGCAAAGCGATGCAGGACTGTTTTTTATGTGACACAAAATGTATTAAATATCCCTTCTTTATCCCAGAGCTGGACTTTTATTTAGTTTTTTTTGCCAAAAGCCAAGTGATCGCTTCATCCTTCACTGACAGAAATGAGGAAATGGATTTGTCACGACTCACGAGTGAATTAAAACATGTCCAACGTTGCTTCGTGAACCTCTGATGATTTCTGCTGGATTTTGTGTTGTAGGATGAGTGATTCATGGTTTTATTAAATTTTTTAAACAGTTATATTGTCATATAAACCCAGAACTTCGGAGCGCAGAGACCGGAGGAGGTGGGGCATTCCAGACATTCCAGAGACCAGCGCTGACAGAAAGAGGAAGTCACGAGCGAATTAAAACATGTCCAACGTTGCTTTGTGAACCTCTGATGATTTCTGCTGGATTTTGTGTTGTAGGATGAGTGATTCGTGGTTTTATTAAAATTTTTAAACAGTTATATTGTCATATAAACACAGAATATCGCAGCGCAGACAGGAGGAGGTGAAGCATTCCACACATTCCAGACCAGCAGCGCAGCGACATGAGGAAGTCACGAGCGAATTAAAACATGTCCAACGTTGCTTCGTGAACCTCTGCTGGTGTCTGCTGGATTTTGTGTTGTAGGACTAGCGCTCCATGTTTTTATTTTATTTTATTAGAAGGTTTTATTTCCATAAACACAGAATATCGCAGTGGTTCTGAGCAGAGAGCAGCAGGGGGCGGAGCAGATCCCAAGTTCAGCAGAGCTCGGACTGTGCCATATATGGCTCTGAGGGGAGGGAGCAGAATGCTTTTCTGCGCTGAAAATATTTCTAAGTCCCAGAGAGTCCCAGAGTGTTCAAATATCGCAGACCCTAGCTTTAATAAGAGAATATGCAAACCAACCACTAAAAGCCCACTCCAGGTTTTCCTGGTTACGTATCCACCTTGTTCTGCAAGAGCATATATGGGCTGCCATTACAGTCCACTACTTCCGCCTAACAGTTGTATACTTCCTGCGTAAAGCTCCCAGAGCAGCAGTTACATGTAGTCTACCGGCAGTGTATTTTTCGCGTTTTTTTTAATTAGTTTATTTCTATTCAATTGCAATGGTTACTTTGTGTTGGGTTAGTGGATGTTTCAATAGGGGGAAACGCCAAGTGGAATTTTTACTTAATTCCGATAATAAGGAAAAATGAAGGACCAGAGAAACCGAGCAGCTCACCACAGAAGTCGACGAGTCTGGCTGCATAATATCAGCCGGATCTGCCCTCGAAGACATCCAAAATATGCTCCAATCACTTTTTGTCCGGTAAACCAAAATTCTAAACGGATAATTTTGCTAAACAATGTGTGTTTGAACCGTTTTTTCATGACCTAGCATCTATGTTACTGTCGCTAGCTTAGCAACACTATGCTACATGCTAACCTCCACACACCTCTTATGACCACAAAGTTCTGGTTCTGGGCCCATGTTTAGCCTGGACTGTTTTTTGTTAAGAGGTTGCATGTTAATATTTTATTTTGAACCTTTATTTCTAAAACGTAATAACTAAGTGACATAAAAAAGGCGCTCAATACAAAAACTGAAAGTTATGCACCATAACTCATGTTCCCTGAAGGAAGGGAACGAGGTGCAACACTATTGCTATGGGAATTGCACCCCCGTGCGATTACCTGAAGGAATACACTCACACCTTTACGGCAGTGGACGTCAGCGTCACCTCAGAGGCCCCGCTCTCTGGGTACTTAAGACGCTAGCGCCCATCCATCTATCTCCGAGTGCACTTCACCGAGCTTTGGCATTGAAAAGGGCCAACTGTGTTGCACCTCGTTCCCTTCATTCAGGGAACATGAGTTATGGTGCATAACTTTCAGTTCCCTTATCGGCAGTGGTGGGCAACGCTAATCAAAAAAATTAGTTCCACAATTTCTAAAACGCTTATTAATTTTTTTAGGTCCACAATTTCAAAAGCACAAATGTCTTGTGAAAATTAGGGGAAGCTAATCTAATCCGCTATTTATATTCGACAATTGGTAGCCGGCAGCGTTATGCAATATTTGCACTACACTGCCAACTGAAAAGTAACTAAAATGATCCTAAAAGGATGAAATTACAAAAATCAAAGGATTTATTTAATACTTTACGTACATATATTCTATTCGGCCACGAAATTAACAAAAAAGAGAATGATCTTTTAATCCCTAAGACCACTTTTAAATCTCAAATACACGGGTGTGTCGCCACCGCATTTATACATAAAAGTAACCCAAATACATAAAACTAACGACTCACCGTCGAGTGGTTGACACAAAACACACAATAAAATCCTCCGGCCGCGTTAATTTGGCTTGAAACAGCGGGGTTCTCTGCGGATTTATCCAAGTAACCCAGCACAACCAGCTAGCCACAGAGTTAGCGTCCAGTTCACCTCTGACCCGGAAGATGTCAAGATTCTATAGGTAGTCAACAGATTTAATGAAAAGTAACTAAAATACATAAAACTAACGACTCACCGTCGAGTGGTCGACACAAAACACACAATAAAATCCTCCGGCCGCGTTAATTTGGCTTGAAACAGCGGGGTTCTCTGCGGATTTATCCAAGTAACCCAGCACAACCAGCTAGCCACAGAGTTAGCGTCCAGTTCACCTCTGACCCGGAAGATGTCAAGATTCTATAGGTAGTCAACAGATTTAATGAAAAGTAACTAAAATACATAAAACTAACGACTCACCGTCGAGTGGTCGACACAAAACACACAATAAAATCCTCCGGCCGCGTTAATTTGGCTTGAAACAGCGGGGTTCTCTGCGGATTTATCCAAGAAACCCAGCACAACCAGCTAGCCACAGAATTAGCCCCCGAGTTCACCTCTGACCCGGAAGATGTCAAGACGGTGAGGGAGGGGAAAAAGGCAAAACAAGCAGCTACGGAGCCAGCATAAGAGCCTCTAAAATAAGTTTATTCGTTTTTACTGATAGATAATTAGTTATTAGCGGTACTGCATTTTAAATAAAAATAGCACAAATCCGCTTATGAATTATAAAAGTTAGTCACTCCGCTGTTACGCTGACAAAAACGTTAGGTCCGCTGTAAGCGGATTAGCGCATAAGCGGTCCCTAGCGTTCATGTGCCCACCTTTGCTTATCGGTCAGTCACTCGGTGCAACACTATTGCTATGGGAACGTAATTAATTCACGCCCTTGAAAGGCTCAGTAAAATGCATGCTTGTGAGAAATTCAGCCTTTATACATTAAGCATCTTGTGTGTTAGAGAGGACAGCTTGAGTGACGTCACATGCAGTATCATCCAAACTGTAATGCTTTGCAAACATGTTTGTCGAACTCCAGTTTGCAGCTGCACAGATGTCTGCCACCGGTACACCCTTGAACAGTGACCACTAGGCAACCAAGCCTCGAGTGGAGTGGGCGTGTACCCCAGAGGGCACCTGTTGACCTTTGCTACTGTCTTCTTCTTCTTCTTCTTCTTTCAGCTTTTCCCTTTTCAGGGTTCGCCACAGCGAGTCATCCTCCTCCACCTCATTCTGTCCTCTGCATCCTCTGTCCTCACTCCAACTACCTTCATGTCCTCTCTAACTGCATCCATATATCTCCTCTTTGGCCTTCCTCTTTGTCTTTTTCCTGGCAGCTGCATTTCTAACATCCTTCTACCAATATACCCACTGTCCCTCCTCTGGACATGTCCAAACCATCTCAGTCTGGCCTCCCTAACTTTATCTCCCAGTTGTTCAACATGTGCTGTACCTCTGATGATCTCATTCCTGATCTTATCCATCCTTGTCACTCCTAAGGAGAACCTCAGCATCTTCATTTCTGCTACTTCCAGTTCTTTCTCCTGTCTTTTTGTCAATGCCACTGTCTCCAGACCATACAACATAGCTGGTCTCACCACTGTCTTGTAAACTTTTCCTTTGACCTTTGCTGACACCTTTTTGTCACAAATCACTCCTGAAACTTTTCTCCATCCACTCCATCCTGCCTGGACTCTCTTTTTCACCTCTTTACCACATTCCCATTTTCCTGGACAGTGGACCCCAAGTACTTGAAGTCCTGCACCTTTGTGACCTCTGCTCCTTGTAGCCTCACTGTTCCACTGGCCTCCCTCTCATTCACACACATGTACTCTGTCTTACTACGGCTGACTTTCATTCCTCTTCTTTCAAGTGAATACCTCCACCTCTCCAAGTTCTCTTCCACCTGTTCCCTGTTCTCACCACATATCACAATGTCATCTAAAAACATCATAGTCCATTGGGATTCCTGCCTGACCTCATCTGTTAGTCGGTCCATCACCAGAGTAAACAAGAAGGGGCTCAGAGCCGATCCTTGATGAAATCCCACCTCCACCTTAAAGCTATCTGTCACTCCTACAGCACATCTCACCACTGTCCTGCTGTCCTCATACATGTCCTGTACCAGTCTAACATACTTTTCTGCCACTCCAGATTTCCTCATGCAATACCACACCTCCTCTCTTGGCACCCTGTCATATGCTTTTTCTAAATCCACAAACACACAATGGAGTTCTTTCTGACCCTCTCTGTACTTCTCTATCAACATCCTCAAAGCAAAGATGGCATCTGTGGTGCTCTTTCTTGGCATGAAACCATACTGCTGCTCACAGATAGTCACCTCTTGTCTAAGCCTTCCTTCCACAACTCTCTCCCAGATCTTCATCGTGTGGCTCATCAACTTAATTCCCCTGTAGTTGCTACAACTCTGTACATCACCCTTGTTCTTAAAAATGGGAACCAGCACACTTCTTCTCCATTCTTCAGGCATTTTCTCACCCTCAAATATTCCATTAAATATTTGAGTCAAAAACCTCACTGCCACCTCTCCAAGACATTTCCAAACCTCCACTGGTATGTCATCAGGTCCTACTGCCTTCCCCTTTTTCATTCTTTTCAGAGCTTTCCGGACTTCACCCTCACTAATCTTTCCCGATCAAATCTTTCTTTGCTACTGTACGCCCTCTTAATGGCCTCAGTCACCCAGTGTGAGAGGCATTGTTTCGACAGGGCCCTACCAGTACCCAGGTTGTTAAAACATTCAAACAGCTGGCTTGTTTTCCTTCAATCAGCTGTTCTCTCAATGTAAGCACCCAAGGCCCTGACGGGGCAGAGTGCTCTCAACCTCCTTTGTTCCTCAGTGAGGACAGGAGCAGGAGGCAATGAAGAAAGTTCGAAGTCCAGACTTCTGGGGTTCAACGTTGGAACCTTTGGGACATATGCGGGGTTAGAACGTAATGGACCTTTGACCCATCAGGGGCAAACCTTGTACACATTGGGTGCACAGATAACGCGTGGAGGTCACCTACACGTTTAACTGAGCAAAGAGCCAAGAGTAGAGCAGTCTTATAAGAGGGGCTCACAAAGAGCATTCAAGACTAACTGGAGATCCAAGTCAGGGGCCAGAGTCCTGCTGGGGGGGTCTCTTCCTCAACACGCCTATCATGAGAGGGTGTGCACCGGGTGTTTTTCTCCCCCAGCTTTCGTGGCAAGCCGAGATGGCTGACAAAAATACCTTATTGGTGGAAAATGAGTGGCCTTTTTCCAGCAGATCCTGTAGAAAGGTAAGAAGCTGGACCAGGTCACAGGAATAAGGGACAATATTCCTTTGCACCAAGCTTCAAAAACACGTCATTTGCGAGCGTAGAGAGTCTGTGTTGACATAGCTCTCGCTCCCTGGATTGTGTTTATCATGTTGCTGGGGAGGCCTGAGGCCATCAGTTTGTTTCTCTTAGCAACCAAGCTGAGATTTGCCACAGCCCTGGACGCAAGTGGAGAGGCTGCTCGTGTGGTTGAGTCAGCAGGCCCCTGAAGGGGAGCAGCTGCCAGTGTATCAGCACTGAGCACACCTCCGAGGGCCACGGGACCCATAGCCATCTGGGGGCCAACAATATTAGGGAAGGGTCTCCCCTGCATATGTGCTCCCGCGTCACCCGAATTGGAGGTACGGGGGGAGAGGTGCAACGCAACGCCCCTGCTAGCCAGCGGTGGGCCAGAGCGTCTGCGTTTGCTTTGTTTAGGGAGAGGCACGGGTCGTAGATCATGCAGGTTTTGCAGGCTGACAGACCTTCGGACTCCTGGCCGTGCCGTGGCCAGATCTGGTCCACAAGTCGGTTCCATCACTGCTCTGGAGCTGGCCTCCATTCCAGGAAGCTGATGCAGAAACTCGTGACCAGGGTCCTCCTTGCTCACCCGAGGGGGGCAGGGCGCGTTCACTTGCTTAGTCATACTTGCATAGCACTCATTTTCACCAGTGCGTACAGTGCACAGGGCATGGCTGCCTTTAAGGGGCCCAGGAGGTGTCAGGAGAGCGTGAGGGTTACTCTCTGACCCTGTTGAAAGCTCTCCGGACAGAAGCGTATTGAAGAGATACGCTCCCCTGAAGGACATGCCTTGACCAAACTGGTGATGACCCGTACGTCTAGAAATACGGTAATCTGTGGTGTAATCAGAGTGTTTTTCTGCAGTTTTATGACGGAGCTGAAAACCTCCCGATTAGGGGTCGTTATTTAAAGGTGCAGCTGGGCTTGTGCACTGAGCTTGGACACAAATTTAACAAATTTAACAAGATAAGCACCTAAAACTAATATTTGTTTGCTCAACATTATAGTAAAAGTGTGTCAGTTAAACTTTTACTTAATAAATGCAATTCAATGGTCAAATTAGCTGCATTTCGCCGGGGCAGCGCAGTGAACTGAAATGGCCATGTTTACTTATTACATGACACAACAGCATGCCATACAACTCAAGTGCCATCTAGTAGCTAAAAATGGTAGTGTTCAATATTTTGCATCTCAGAATGAATGAAAACAGTCATATCTCAGCCAAACATTGTTTTATAAGTATGGGAAAATATCCATAAATAAGTTGCTTTGATGTATAAGTTGCAGAGCATGCAAATTAGGCAAAAAGGTGTGACTTATAGGCCAACAAATACAGTAAATTGAAATATTGGTACCAATTTACAATAAGTCACCCCCTAAAGAAATGTGGTCAATTGGTCCCCCAGCACTCCAAGCCTATAGAAACTTAACTAGAGGATATTTTGGGAAAACCAAGCTGACCCTAACTATAGGATTTATTTAAAAGGGAAGTTTTAAACCTGATCAATAAAGAAGGTCAGCCTCATGGACAGAAACTGGAAGTTGGTTCCACAAGAGAGGAGCCTGATAACTGAAATATCTTCCTCTCTTTCTATGTTTAGAAGCTCTAGAAACCACAAGTAAGCCTGCAGTCTGAGAGCAAAGTGCTCTGTTTAGAAAATAAGGCACAGTAAGATCTTAATTGTAAGATGTAGCCAGGTTGTTGAGAGCTTTGTAGGTTAGCAGTAAGATTGTAAATTATATTCTCAGTTTGACAGGGAGCCAATGGAGAGAAGCTAAAATCTCCTTCAAACTCGTATGCTAATGCTAACAGGTGCAGCTAAAGGCGGTACGTGCAGACAGCTTTCGGTAAGTTATTAAAATCTTTCTCTAGCTCCAAATGTATGAAGTTAACATTCTAACAGTCCTTCCTGTAAACAGTTTAACCCTTGTGTTTTCCTGCGGGTCAAAAGTGACCCGCTACCATGTTTAGCTATAGAAAAAATACCTTAAACTATATTTTTCCAACTTGAAATTTTATGACTTTTCCTAAAGTGACCCCATCATTACAAAAAGTGATACTTTGTTTTTGTCTAGGTTTCCATGTGGGCTGTACACCACTAGGGTCCAAAGATCGTCCTATGGGTCATTTTTGACCCGTGAATTATAAAGGCATTTAAACACCAGAAAAAAGTTCAAAGGCCACACACAAACTCTCTCTAACACCCCCCCCCACACACACACACACACACGCACATACACACATCAAAGACACTAGAACTTGCATTTGACCTGCACCTGCACTCTTGATCTGCAGCTAACCCCTCACATCACACAAGCTGCCAAGCAAAACAAAAAAACAAACTAAGAAATAATAAAGGCTGCAGCTGGGTCAGTCAAAAGAAAAAGGTGCCAGTTCTGCCCCTGGAAGAAGGACTGCAAGACAAAAGCTGTGTGCTGCACATGTGAGAAACACATCTGCAAAGCCCATTCTCACGTTCACACATACTGCCCTTCTTCTTCTTCTTCTTTCGGCTTTTCCCTTTTCAGGGGTCGCCACAGTGAGTCATCCTCCTCCACCTCACTCTGTCCTCACTCCAACTACCTCCATGTCCTCTCTAACTGCATCCATATATCTCCTCTTTGTCTTTTTCCTGGCAGCTGCATTTCTAACATCCTTCTACCAATATACCCACTGTCCCTCCTCTGGACATGTCCAAACCATCTCAGTCTGGCCTCCCTAACTTTATCTCCCAGTTGTTCAACATGTGCTGTACCTCTGATGATCTCATTCCTGATCTTATCCATCCTTGTCACTCCTAAGGAGAACCTCAGCATCTTCATTTCTGCTACTTCCAGTTCTTTCTCCTGTCTTTTTGTCAATGACACTGTCTCCAGACCATACAACATAGCTGGTCTCACCACTGTCTTGTAAACTTTTCCTTTGACCTTTGCTGACACCTTTTTGTCACAAATCACTCCTGAAACTTTTCTCCATCCACTCCATCCTGCCTGGACTCTCTTCTTCACCTCTTTACCACATTCCCCATTTTCCTGGACAGTGGACCCCAAGTACTTGAAGTTCTGCACCTTTGTGACCTCTGCTCCTTGTAGTCTCACTGTTCCACCAGCCTCCCTCTCATTCACACACATGTACTGTACTCTGTCTTACTACGGCTGACTTTCATTCCTCTTCTTTCAAGTGAATACCTCCACCTCTCCAAGTTCTCTTCCACCTGTTCCCTGTTCTCACCACATATCACAATGTCATCTGCAAACATCATAGACCATGGGGATTCCTGCCTGACCTCATCTGTTAGTCGGTCCATCACCAGAGCAAACAAGAAGGGGCTCACATACTGTCCTACATGTGATAAATATAGTAGAAGTTGAAAATTGTTCACAAAATCAAGCAACATTTTGTTTTTTTGTTGTGTTATGAGAGAAGTATTTTTATAATTCACTTCCTAAAAAATATTTAAAAAATAAACGTGACAAAAAAGTTCCAGATTGTTGACTGTTTTTTCCCTTTCAATATAAATAATTCAGAAATAATTACTTTACATTTATATAATAGCCATAATAAACCTTTACTGTGTAAAAGAAAACTGTTTTGACAGTTGGTTTGTGGTTAAAAAAAAAGTGTAATACTGTTAACTGGTGATTGTCTTTTTGTATTGTGTAACAAAAATACATGATAAAAAAATATTAAAAAAATAAATAATTGAGATGCATTGATAAATAGGTTGTTTCATCATGGAAAATGGATTTTGGATTTAAAGTTCAATAAAGCTGCTTTATTTTGGGTCTTTGGTAGTGCGGGTCATTTTTGACCCGTAGGACAAGGGGAGTAAACAGAATGTTAAGATCGCACAACTGTGTGGTGCTGCAGGAAGCTGTGAAGCTCGGACGTAACGCAGCTGAGCGGAGGCTAACAGACGACAGAAGCTGCTGCTCAAATTAAGAAATTATTTTTTTATATACATTATGCTCTTTTAAAATGTTTTAAAGTGTTAGGATAGGCATTACCGCACATGTAGTGTATCAGTGGCGGCACGTGCGGTATAATACAGTAATAATAATAATCATCATCATTTTATTTAAAAGCGCCTTTCAGGACACCCAAGGACACTTTGGTATATATACATATATACAGGTAGTCCCCGATTTACAAGATTTTCATCTTACGAGATATTCGGAGGAAAGGAACTCGCTCGTAAGATGGGGAATACCTGTACTGTTGAAGTGCGGTTTTATTACATAATGTAATTTTTTATCTTTCAAAAAATTACTACCAGTTCTCACCAAAAATAAAAGACACAACATGAATAAACAGAACAAAACTCTAAATAGCAGCTTGGTGGTTTTGGTCAGTGGTTACTAATAACTAACAGTGGTTCCCTTTCAGTCTGGTCTCTCGGTGCAACATAGTTGCAATGGGAATTGCACCCCCGTGCGAATAGCTGAAGGAATATACTCACGCCTTTACGGCTAGGGCGTCACCGCCGCGCCAGAGGCCCCGCCCTCTGGGTACTTAAGCGGCTGATGCCCCTCCATCTTTCTCTTTTTTGCCCTTCACCTCGCTTAACACCTGAACTTTGTGGGACTTCTCTGTTGTCGCATCGCTCGACTGAGGTGAGCTTGCTCCCTACACTGAGCGTACAGAGAAATTTTCCTGCGTATTGCTGGGCTGGCGAAAGCTAGTCCAGCGTTTTTCTACTTACCTTGAAGTTTTCTTCTTTTCCGCAGCTGCCTCGCTCGACGGCGCTAACTGCGTCACAACCTCCTGCTAATCATTAGCAGGCTAACCAGCGAAAGCAAAACGACGGAGAAGACGGCTTCGAACAAAAGAAAACTAGGATCAACTTTGACGCTTCTCGCCGGACATGGCTCCCAAGAAGGGAAAACGGAGGACAAGGAAGAAGAAAACCAGGACAACGAGTCCTCGCTCGCGCCCATGCCCCAACGGCTGTGGCTACTCCCTCTCGGCGACGGACACCCACGAGGCCTGTCCTGTCTGCCTAGGGATTCTGCACGCGAGGAAAGCGCTGGAATTCCACGACTCCTGCTCCCACTGCCGTCGAATGTCGGCAGTAGTGAGGAAACGACGTGCTGACGAGTTGGCCAAATCCATGGCTAGGAACGTGGCGCTGAAGGTCGCACGTCGCACTAAAGTGCTCGCTCCTGAACCAGAGCTCGAAAACGTGGACCTGGAATGCAGCGGTCGAGTCGAAGAGGACAATATGTCGGACTCCTCAGTTGCCGTTGAAGACTCGACGCCCGAAGTGTCCGACCAAGATGCCGAATATGGTCACAAAGGAGAAACTGTGGATTCCTCCCAGAACCTGGCACACATCCTTCTGGAACCGTACCTGTCTGTACCTGCTCTGTTTGACCTGTGTCATAGGGCGGCGGATGCCCTGCAGGTCACGTGGCCAGACCCCACGTCTTGTCAACAGGCTACGAGGCTAGCGGTAAGCTACTTCTACGCAAAGCAGCTGACAACGTCGCAGAAAATGCCCATTTTTCCGGACTTTCTCATGGAGCTCAAACGCTCCTGGGCGGAACCCGGAGCTTCCATCATGCTGCTACTATCCCGACTCCTGGATGTCGCGGGAATGGAGACAGTGGGCTTTGCCAGCGCCCCCCGATAAAGGAGACCCTAGCGGCTCACTTGGCCCTCACAGCCACGGGGACGAAACCAGCGCTACCCAGCAAGGCCGTCCGCGCTTCGGAGAAACAACTCGAGAAGTGCTACAAGGCTCAGGGCCTCGCAGCTCGCGCAATGAATGCATCGCCCATGGTGCAGGCGTACCTGGCAGAAAAACTGCAAAATATCCAGGTAACAAAAGACGAGCAGGCCGTAACCGAGGCCATGGAGGAGGCCCGCCGTGCCTCTGACCTCGTGCTCCGCATGATGGGGACAATAACCATTTCCCAAGGCAAAGCAATGGCGGAAATAGTCGTCGCCCAGCGCCATCTTTGGCTAACATTGTCGGACCTCCCGGAAAACCAGAGGTCCACTTTCCTCCAGCACCCGATCGAGTCGACGGGACTCTTCGGGGGAGCCCTGGAATGCGTCCAGGCCAGGCTGGAACAAAGACGCCATCAGGCGGAAGCCCTCCGCGAGAGGTTGCCAAGGAAAAGCTTTGCATCCCCAAAGGGAGACACGCGTGGCCTCCCACGGAAGAGACCCGCTAGTGACGGTGAAACTTTCCAGTACCAGCCGAGGACCTCTTCAGTGACCCCATGTGGAAAGCAGACTCGGACCTGATGAAACAGGACAAACTGATAATTTTACAGGTTTGCCCGCCCACGTGGTAGGGGAACCTAACTTCTTGAACCCAGTCTCCCCTTGTAAAAAACTACGAGGAGCTAGTGGCATGTGTGCGCGCACCAAACATGACTCGCCTATTGCATGTGTAAACAAAACAAACACTGTTTCAGACATGTACAAAAATAAAAGTGCCAAAGCACAGACTACCCTGGTTCTTGACTCAAGTCCCATTTTTATAAACAAACCATGTGGTCAAACTATGAACCGTAGCAAGATACACAAGCTCTACCAGAGTCAGATCTCGCGATATCTTCTGTCGGGCCGACCAGCCTGCTCGAAAGAGCGCAAGAAGGGTCAAAGGTCACCCCTTCGGCGCTAAAACACGACGAGCAACAATTCAACATGCCCTCCAGGCTCAGCGCGCATGCGCAGGCCTGGAAGGCGTGTCTACCAAATGATTGGGTCATGACAACTATATGTCACGGGCTCAAGTTGCAGTTCTCAAAAAGACCGCCCCGTTTCACAGGGGTGCTGCAATCTAAGATCAACCCTACACGTGCACACGTGCTGAGGGAGGAAGGTTCGATGATGCTGCAAAAGGGAGTGATTAGTTTGGTCTCGGGACGCAAACTACGCTCTGGCCACTACAGCAAGTACTTCCTGGTGCCCAAAAAGGATCATTCCCTGAGACCGATTCTGGATCTCAGGACTCTCAACAAGAGGATTAAAACATTTAAGTTTAAAATGCTTACACTGCGGCAAGTGCTCCAGTCTGTGAGACCTGGAGACTGTGGATTTAAAAGATGCCTATTTTCATATAGGCGTGTGGAGGAAACAGAAAGTTCCTCTGCTTTGCCTTCGAGGGAAACACTTATGAATTCAAAGCTTTACCCTTCGGTTTAAAGACTGCTCCGTGTACATTTACTAAATGTCTGGATGCAGCCCTGACCCCTCTTAGGAATCAAGGACTCAGGGTCATGAATTACTTGGATGACCTGCTGATTCTGGCTGAAAGCAGAAAGCAGGCCCAGTCACACTCTTATAAGGTGATTTCTCACTTGGAGTCTCTCGGTTTTGTCATAAACCTACAAAAAAGCGATTTGACTCCATCACGGTTTATCGTATTTTTGGGAATACAGATCAACACTGTCCAGTACAGAGCATGGCTCTCGAAGGAACGAGTTTCCTCCATTCGCCGTAGCCTGGAAAGATTTAAACTGGACCAACGGGTCCCTGTGAAAACCTGCCAATGCCTTTTAGGCCTCTTGGCAGCAGACATTCCCTGTGTGCCACACGCATTACTGAAAATGCGGCCCATACAGGTATGGCTGAACCAACGAATACAACCCGACCTGCCTAACCAAGCAGGAAAGGTTAGGATAGATTCAGAGTGCCTGGAGGCCCTGGAACCCTAGAGACATCTGTCCGTTTTCACGAAAGGGGTCTCACTGGGAAGGGTGTCATCTCGTGTGGTCATCACAACGGACGCCTCAAAAACAGGATGGGAGGCGATCTGTAGAAATCAGAACGCCCGCAGCCTTTGGAATGAGCAGGAAGCGAGATTACATATCAACTTCCTGGAGTTGCTGGCCATATTCCTGTCATTAAAATACTTCTTCAACAAAGGTCTGATTACTGGACAACATATCCTGGTAAAATCAGATAACAGGACCACAGTGTCCTTCATCAACAGAGAGTGAGGGACAAGGTCCCAGGCCCTCCTCGGACTGGCGCAGAGGATGTTCACATGGTACGCTCCAAGAATCTTGTCACTTAGGGCGACTCATGTCCCTGGTGAACTAAATTATGGAGCAGACGCCCTCTCTAGAGGACCTCTTTTGGCGTCAGAATGGAGCCTGAACCCACGGATTGTGGAACAGGTCTGGTCACGATTTGGGAGAGCCTCTGTGGACCTGTTCGCTTGCAGGGCTAGCTCACACAGAGACTTTTACTTCTCCTTGAGGGAAGCAGACGCTCCATTGGGTATGGATGCTCTGGCACATGATTGGCCTGCAGGGGTGCTCTACTATGCCTTTCCACCTGTCCCTCTGATCGGAGCGACATTGGAACGGGTACGCCAGGGAGCCCTCTCCTTGATTCTCATAGCCCCCAAATGGCCACAGAAAACGTGGTTCCCGGAGTTGATATCAATGTTATCAGGGATACCATGGCAATTGCCTTCTCACAGGGACCTGCTGACTCAGGCACGTGGACAGCTTCTTCACCCACGTCCAGAGTTATGGCAACTTTCAACCTGGCCTCTGAAGGGAACTGGCTGAGAGCCTAAGGCTTTGGTTGCTTTGTCCCAAAACAAACAACAACATTCACAAGGGTACCCCTTAGTGTTTATGGTTTGCCTAGGAGATGTCTATTGGAAGGGTTTCCCCTCTCCCTAACTGATCTAAGTAAGGAACTAGGAGATTACCCTGTGCTTGGCCTGGGTTTTCCACCTCCACATTTGTCACCCAATTTCTTGTGACATGGTGGGTCCATTTTTCCTCCTGTTTCTCAGGATGCTCCAGTGGGAAAAGGAGTGATAAGTATTCACACTGATGGAGCACGCTTAGGCTGTCTCTTGTTGGTGTTGTATATATATTTGCCCAGTGGAAACATCACGTTGATGTTCTTTGCATTCGGCATTTTTTCCTCTTAGCATGGGCTCTCTACATTCCCTGTAGAAAGCAGCTGGGAGATGCCTGTCTTTTTAGGACGGATGTTCTCACATGCACTTTGCTGAGCATTTCAAGGGCGTGAATGGATTACGTTCCCATAGCAAGTATGTTGCACCCAGAGACCAGACTGAAAGGGAACTGAAAGTTATGCACCATAACTCATGTTCCCTGAAGGAAGGGAACGAGATGCAACATATCTGGCCCTTTTCAATGCTGAAAGCTCGGTGAAGTGCAATTTTGGAGAAAGATTGAGGGGCGCCAGCCGCTTAAGTACCCAGAGGGCAGGGCCTCTGGCGCGGCGGTGACGCCCTAGCCGTAAAGGCGTGAGTATATTCCTTCAGGTAATCGCGCGGGGCGCAAATCCCATAGCAAGTATGTTGCACCTCGTTCCCTTCCTTCAGGGAACATGAGTTATGGTGCATAACTTTCAGTTATTAATCTTACTTCTAACCTATAACGCTCTCAACAACCTAGCTCCATCTTATACAGTATTGGCAAACTCCATATTTTCCTAACAGAGCACTTCGCTCTCAGACTGTTGGTTTACTCGCGGATCCTAGAGTTTCCAAAGGCAGAATGGGAGCAAGATCTTTCAGTTCTCAGGCTCTTCTCTTGTGGAACCAACTTCCAGTTTCTGTCTGTGAGGCTGACACATTGTCCAGTTTTAAGACTGGGCTCAAAACTTTTCCTGTTTTGATAAATCCTATAATTACGGTTGTCTTGTTATGCTGCTATAGGCTTAGACTACTGGAGGGCAAATTGACCTCATTTCTTAAAATGAATATGCTGGTGAAGATTCTCAGTCATCCAGGACATGATAAAATCAAAAAACGTTCAATACAGTCCAGTTGTTTCTGTATTGAAGGTTTTTTGATCTTAAAATGAATATTTACAAATGAATAGTTTTCATTTGATGCTATTTCTATCTTAACATGTGATTCTGGACCTGCCATTAACCGTGTTTCCATCAAGGTTTCTTGATGCGCATTTTGAAGTATCGCATCAGAAATGGTGAATGGAAACGGCACGATTCAAATTAACTTCCTCTAATTCGCAAAAAAGTTGATACGCTCGCTTGAGGTGGTTTTTGGGGTTTTCGAAACAGAGCTGATGCGCAAAACGAGAGATGGAAACAGATTTGCCGACTCAGTTCTGACGTAGCGAACATTCACATCATGTGACTGATCAGCTGTTTCCGCTGTAACATCGCTAAAACTAGTTGGCATGACAGAATAAATACAACTTGCCCAATAGCAACACATTCCTGAAATATTCTCTCCATTTCGCCGAGATGTGTGGTTTGGTTCCTGTTTTCAACCGTTACTTCCTGTTTACTGTAGACGTGCGTAACGCTGACGTCTGACGTAATGCCGCTTTGCATGGCCTGGTGGATTCGCTTCAAGCCAGTAGATGGAAACACTTCTGATTTGCATTAATTTTTATTTACATTATTGCGAATTTTCAAAAATTCGCTCAAAATTCGAATTGAAAATAGATGGAAACACGGCTACTGTGTATCTGTTCCTCTCAAACCCAGCCAGTCGAAGCAGATGGTCGCTTGTCCTTAGTCTGGATCTGCTAAAGATTTCTTCCTCATGAGGGAGTTTTTCCTTCCCACTGTCGCCTTCATGCTTGCTCAAGATGAGAGTTCTGTGATGGAGTTAAATTCAAAGTAGTCTGCTCCTCAGATAAATAATGTTATTAACTTACATTTTATGTATGTGAATGTTAAGTTTCTGTTCAGCCTGGTCATTTCCCATTCATTCAAACCAAGTGTGTCAAAGCACGGAAACAACAAAAACATGCAGGATAGTGTTCCTCGAGTGTGGAACCACAGGTTTAGGTAACAAGTCACCCAGTAAGAAGGTTCTCTAAATAGGTCACAAAAATCAACTCCAAAACTACAACACCCACCACAAACTACTTGATTATGAAAATAAGCATGTGTAAATAAGAACACAATGAGCAAGCTGACAGTGTCTGGACAGGCAGTTTCTAATACTATTCTTGGTGTGGAATGTGCTGTTGAAGCAAATGGGTCTGTCTATTACTCTTAATGTGTGTGCAGAGTGCAGACCATGACACCTCAGAGCAGACTGAGCTACACTGCCCACGGAGTATTGCACATGAAATGTCTTTGCAAGGAAGAAAAGGTAACAGATATTTTTGTGCAAATGGGCACGGAAGCACGTACAAACACTCACACTGTTATTACTGCAGTCTGTTCCAAAGTGATGAGGGGGCGTGTCTTCAGTGATTGTAAAAATATTACTCGCACAGAGACAACAGAGAATTAAATGTTTAAAGAGCTTTTAACTGGATCTGCACCGGCTTCAAGTAACTGAACTCATATGAACAACTTATTAAACATAAAAATGCATTTTGAAGGTACAGCTAACTAACATTGAAGCACAATTTTGATGTGTAAGATTGATGTATTGTTCTGTATTTGTTAATTTATTGATGAAGAAAACACATTTTAAGTCAGAGTTGATAAGTGCTGATCTTTGTAACCTTATGCTACCAACTGATAATAAATAAGAAAAAAGAAAACAAAGATCTGAGATGTTGAATTAATGTTACACAATAAAAACAGAAATCCTTTTTTTTTTTTTTACTAATAAGAAAAGCTGCACAGATGCTGACCAGTGTTATGGACAGAAGCACCCCGTTCTACAAAAACACAGTGGTATTTGAATTTATGGAGTGCCAGCTGTGTTCAACCTCCTCGTGCTGTATTTGGTTGTGTCTGTAGCAAAAACGACAAACTCAGCAGATAAAAAAAAAAAAAAGATTTCAAGCCCACATAGAAACAAAACAGGCACACACACTTACAGCAATACATGTATTCAGATATGCCAATTGACCTTACATGAATGACTTTGGACTGTGGGAGGAAACCAGACGGTGAAAACACACACATGCACAGGGAGAACATGCAAACTACACACAGAGAGGAGGCAGACAAGTGTTGAACCTGTGACCTTTAACAGCTCTGTTCACTGCTCTGCCGTGCCACCAGATTACATCATGCACACATTTGTTTTGAGTTTTACTAATAGATGCATTTCTGGTCAGTTACGAATAAATCAGTTGGTAAAACTGAAATTTCTGGGTTCAAAATTTGAACGTTACAGAGAATGTTGAGCATTTGAACAAAGTGAACTCAAGTGTAAAAACGAAAATAGGGACTGCTATAAAAATGACGTGGAACTGTCATTATTAAAAAAATAAAATAAAATAAAAAAGCATAACCAGAGAAACAGGAATTGAGAAAAAGCAGAGGGCAAAGTAGTAAATATTGTATTTGTTAAACAAGACAATAAAATTGTGAAAAGCAACGAGAGACAACGATTTAAAGATAGAGAGAGGCTCAGACCACTGCTTGCTCTGTCTCCCTCTGGGTGTGGTATAGTGGGTGGGTTCATTCCCGTGGTTGGCCGAGATATTTTTTCTCCACTCAGCTACGCCCTGCTACTAACCAACATGCAGACACACACACACATACATACCAGCACACACATAATGTACAGAAAAATATACGGCGGCCAGTCCAAAGAACCAACGTTTTGGCCTGACCGAAAAAGGACAGGAAGGTTTTCTGGGCCTGGTAGTGACATAAAATCTGTGCCCAAACACACACTGATACAGACAAGCGTGCACAAACACACACATACACGCCTCTGTCGACTTTCTCTGCTCTCTGTCTAAATACAGCCAACCACATCAGAGGGAACATTTACAACACTGGGTGAGTTACGCACACATATGAACTGTCAATTTTACGCACTATACTGTATATACATTTATAAAATCAAAACACGGAAAATCTGATCTCCACAGGATCTGCAGGATGATAATTTGCACATGTGAACAGGCACACACCACTGCAGCTTAAGTGTAAGATGCTAAATCTAGTTTGTGTATAACTGTGTTTAGCTGGCTTCTGTTGTGGTCTGCCTGTTGTTCTGTACTGAGACACACCAGTCCATCCCTGGAAAGTGTTTTAACGCTCCTCTACCATAGCAACACAAACATGAAGACACACTCAAACATACACAGCACCACGTTTAAGGCACTGAACGTCAGCTCTGGACAATTTCCACACTAACGATATATACATTTATAAGGCTTCATAACATACGTTTAAAATAATATCTGTTATCTTCCACTTGGTCCAAAGTCAGGTCGCAAGGGCAGCAGCTTGAGCAGGGAGGCCCAGACCTCTCTTTCCACAGCCAGCTCTTCTGGAAGGACACCAAGACGTTCCCAGGCCAACTGAGAGACATAGTCTCTCAGTTGGCCTGGGTCTTCCCCAGGGTCTCCTCTTAGTCCGACATGCCTGACCCACTTCAACTGGCTTCTCTTGATGTGGAGGAGCAACAGTTCTACTCAAAGTCTCTTCTCTTCTTCTCACCCCATCTTTAAGGGAGAGTCCAGCTACCCCGTGGAGGAAACTATTTCAACAGCCTGTATCCGTCATCTCATTCTTTCGGTCACTACCCAGAGTTCATGACCATAGATGAGGGTGGGCACATAGACCAACCGGTAAACAGAGAGCTTTGCCTTACAGCTCAGCTTCCTCTTCACCACAACGGACAGGTACAGAGTCCACAATACTGCAGATGTTGCACCAATCCGTCTGTCAGTCTCATGCTCCATTCTTCCCTCACTCATGAACAAAACCCTGAGACACTTGAACTCCGGCCTCTACTTGAGGCAGAACCTCACCCTTGACCTGAAGAGAGCAATCCACCCTTTTCCAGTCCAGAACCATGGCCTCAGATTTGGAGGTGCTGATTCTCATCCCAGCTGCTTCACACTTGGCTGCGAACTTCTCCAGAGAGAGCTGAAGATCAAGGCATGATGACGCCAACAGGACAACATCATCTGCAAATAGCAGAGATGGAATTCTGAGGCCACCGAAGCAGAATCCCTCTGCACCCTGGCTGTGCCGAGAAATTCTGTCCATAAACATTATAGAAGAATAGAATAGAATAGAACATATCTTTATTGGCATCGTCATTGCACCGGGGCACAAATCATTGCAATTGGCGCACGCACCATCCTTGAGAGGGGACATGCGTACGGAAGCCGCAGCAGAAATTAATCCGCGCCGCCAATCAGAAATGGAAAAAAAAGGAAGGTTACAATAAGTTACAAAAAGGTTTAAAAATGACCATGTTACAAATGTTACAAAAGGAAGGTTATGAACAGAATCTGTGACAACAGGCAGCCTTGGCAGAGTCCAACTCCCAACATGAAGGGGTCTGACTTACTACCGGCAATGCGAACCAACTTCTCGCACCGTTTGTATAGGGAACGAACAGCCCATAGCAATGGGCCCCCAATCCCATACTCATGGAGCATCCCCCACAGTGTACCTCAAGGAACACGGTCGAGTTAGGACTTAATAAAAACAAACGTACCTTAATTAAATTTATCTTCACATTAGGTCTTACCAACAGCATCAGTCTTGCACTAAAACTAGTTTTTATGCATAATTAAGCTAAAATATAAATTCACATATCAAAAATAGGATATAGGGAATTTTTTTTGACCATATCTTGCTTTAAGGTAAACACAACCATAAAGCAACAACAACACATTAAGTAACACACATTTATTATTGATTTAACCAAAACCAAACTAAAACGCACAGTGTTAAGAAAAATATTTTGAACAAAGAAAATATGTGCGAAGACATTGAGGAAATACGAGTAAGAGCCAGGTGATATTAATCAAATGCACTTCATTATTAAAAATCATCTGCTAATTTGAGCAGGTTTGTTGGTTTCAGCTCAGATGCAACTCAATAATTAGGATAAAAGAAGCTGCAGCAGCCCATTGGTCTATGATACATTATTACAACTTAGAATACACCATTTTGCAGTGAAGACAATACACAAGAAGAAAACACTATTTCTTCTCACCCGCAGAACAAAAAGGGCTCAGCCATCCTCATTAATAAGAAACTCCCCTTTACTTTGGTGTGTGAGGAAAGAGATTTGGAAGGTAGATTTATTCTGATTAAGGGTTTAATTGCTGGCCAATCTATAACCATACTTAACGTTTATGCCCCTAACAATGATTCACCTAATTTCATTTCGCAAATAATTTTACTGTTTAACCAGCATTGTGACGGTCTGGGCTTGCTGGCGGGCGACTTCAATTGCATAATGAATGCGGGTTTAGACAAATCCTCCTCGGCACCTGTATCCAACCCTAAAGCCTCCTCTGCTCTTAGAGAACTAGGTTCAGACATTGGGCTGATCGATGTGTGGCGTCAACTGAACCCTAAAGTAAAAGACTACTCTTTTTATTCACATCCTCATAACTCATACTCTAGAATTGATTATTTTTTTATCCCAAAAAGTTATTTACACTCTGTTTTGTCTTGCTCTATGGGTTCAATTGCCCTTTCAGATCATGCCCCTATTTATTTACAACTTGATTCCGCTTTTAATACTGTGAGGACTCCCATCTGGAGATTTAATACCTCGTCCCTGAACAATAACCCTTTTTGCACCTTTGTTAAGAATGGTCTTTTACAGTATTGGTCTGACAATGAATTCTCCCCAGTTTCTTCTGCCATGATTTGGGATGCGGCCAAGGCCACCCTACGAGGGCAGCTCATCTCTTACAGCGCTTTTCAGAAAAGAGTTCTGGAGGAAAATAGAAAAAAACTGGAGAATGAGGTGTCTAGGTTGGAACATATACATAAACAGTTTCCTACATCAGGGAATCTCAAGACTTTAATCGCTGCTAGAACAAAACTAAATATGGACCATACTCGCCATGCCCAGAAGCTGTTACTTTATACTAAACAGAAATATTACGAATTTGGTAATAAGTCAAGCCGTTTGCTTGCCTATCAATTAAAGAAACAAATTAATGATCGTTCTATTAACAGGATAAGAACATGTAATGGGGACGTTACTTGTGATCCATCTGCTATTAATAACACCTTCAAGGATTTTTATAAAACTCTCTACACGGCTGGTAAAACCGAGTCAGATATTGGTTCCTATTTAGATAGTATTCCCCTGCCCTCAATTTCAGAAGAGGCTGGCTCTGCCCTTGATGCTGCCTTTACACCTGAGGAGGTCTGGATGGCAATCCAATCGATGCCGAACGGAAAGTGTCCTGGTCCAGATGGATTCCCACTGGAATTTTATAAGAAATTCTGGCCGGAGATCCATCCCATACTTTTACCTGCCATAAACGATATATTAGTAGAAGGGGTTCCTCCGTCCTGGAATTTGGCCTCCATCAGTTTATTGCTGAAGAAAGATAAAAATCCCTTGGATTGCACATCTTATAGACCTATCAGTCTCCTTAATGTTGACTACAAAATTGTTGCAAAGGCGCTGGCACGGAGACTAGAAAAAATTCTTCCAACTATAATAAACCCTGATCAGACGGGTTTTGTGAAATCTAGATATGGAACAGATAATGTGCGTCGTACACTGAATGTCATTCATTATCTTAATCAGCATAAAGACCCTGCTCTGATTGTCTCTCTCGATGCAGAAAAGGCCTTTGATCGGGTAGAATGGCCCTTCTTATTCTCTGTCTTACAGAAATTTGGGATGGGGCCTAATTTTATTAACTTGATTAAAGCCTTTTATTCCAATCCAGTGGCCATGGTAAACACTAACGGTTTTCTGTCGGATGGTTTTCCTGTTCAGAGGGGTTGTAGACAGGGGTGTCCCCTGTCACCTTTGTTGTTTACGTTGTTCATTGAACCTTTAGCGGAGATTATTAGATCCAGCACAGACATATCTGGAATCAGAATAGGTGGAGATAACCATGTGATTTCTCTTTTTGCGGATGATGTCCTTTTATACTTGAAAAACCCAGATATATCAATCCCGGCGGTACTTAGCTCCATAGATAGGTTTGGTGCACTTTCAGGTTATAAGATTAATTTGGGTAAGTCTGTTGCTTCTCCTTTCAATATTCCTCAAGATATGGTGCTTCAGTCTACCTTTC
>JBBPBX010045348.1:0-20170 GCA_038048925.1 Garcialebias charrua
ATCTTGTGTACACTTCTGGCAGATTGCCAAGTCCGTCCCCAGATGAGACTTCTTGTTTTGACCATAACGTATGTCTAGGTTAAAACTTTGAAGCGCCATGAGCCACGTTGCAACACGTGAGTTTGTCACCACACCATCTCTGATGCGTTCACTGTTAAGAAAAGTCACTGGCTGGTGTTGTGTTTCCACAATGATTTTCTGTCCACCAATGTAGCTGGAGAAATGTTTAACTGCCCACACTGTGGTCAGTAAAGCTTTCTCACAGTCTGAGAATCTCAACTCGGGGCCTGCCATCGTTTTGCTGGCGTAGGCTACTACACGTTTGTCTCTGTCGTGTATCTGGTACAGACCTGCACTTATGCAATGAGCTGAGAAGCCCACTTCCAAGTAAAACTCTTTGTTGTAGTCTGGGTAGACTAAACAAGGGGCTGACTTGATCCTGTTTATAAGAGCGTCCATTGCCTGTTGCTGTTTGTCAGTCCAAACAAATGGTACGTCTTTTTTAAGGAGTTCAGTCAGTGGTTTCGCAAGGTCCGCATAGTTTTCGATGAATTGGTTCGAGTAGTTACACACGCCCAGAAAACTTTGTAGTTCTTTGAGATTGGTGGGGACTTTGAGATTGTCGAGGCCTTGGGTGCGAGTCAGCTGTGGTTGTACTCCGTCTGGACCTACAAGTAGGCCAACGTAGTCCACTTTGGTTCTGCACCATTGGCATTTTGACAGTGATATCTTAGCACCAGCAGTTGTTAGTTGATTCAGAACGTGGTCGATCTCAGCCAAATGTGAGTCCAATGTCGGCTGCCTCAGAAGGACATCGTCCACGTAGATCAGTGTCCCACGCTCATGGGCGTCTGGACATGCTTTGTTCAAGAAGATGTTGAACTCTGCAGGTGAGTTAGCGTAGCCAAAGGGACACCTGTTAAAGGTGTATTGACGGCCACCAAAAGTGAAAGCTAGTTTGTACTGGTCCTCGGCGCGCACAGGGATGGTCCAAAAACCAGAGGCGACGTCGAGGGTCGAGAAGTACTTACCATTGGTGACCTTGGGCAGTTCCTGTTGGAGTTGCGTCATAGGCCATCTGGATAAGGGAACTTGTTTGTTTAGCTTTCTGTAGTCTATAGTGAGTCTCCACTTACCATTTGGTTTTAACACCGGCCATAAAGGCGCAGAGTAAGTGCTGTTACAGTATCGGATGATACCTTTTTCTAACAGGTCATTAATGATTTCTCTGATAGGTTGATGTGCTGCCAGAGGAATCTTGTACTGTCTGACAAATGCAGGGGGAGCATTAGGCGGGGTTGGGATGCTCACTGTGTGGAGCGTGGTCAACCCACAATCCATCGAGTCAGTCGAGAATGATTTCTCATATTTTAGAAGAACTTTGCGAAGTTTGTCCCTTTCTTCATCAGTTTTCAGGGCGTCGGCTTGGGCGACCACCTGGTCAATCTGTGAAGCAACTGAGAGGGGTTCTTGTTCTTTGGGGAGCTCCAGTGAGTCCCCTTCAGTGTCGTAAAACCTGTCAACAGGTAGTGCACTGTAAGTTTGGGGGCATAGACTGTCTCCTTTGTTGAAACCGAACCTGCGGACAGTGTCCTGGTCGGACTCAGTGGGGGAGAAAAGAGCTATGGCCTGTGTTGGTTTCGTGAACAAGACTTGCCCCGTGTGTTGATTTGGGATCAAGTTTTCTGGGAGTCCTCCCAGAAATGGAATGCTTAGCTCAAAATCATGAAAATCAGTAGAGATCAACCATCCTAGCTGTGTGTTTTTTGGGATCAGTACCTCTTCTGTGCTTGTGTTGCACACAGCAACAGTCGTGGTTCTGCAGTCGAGGGTCACTTGGCATGTGGCCTCCATGGACAGTCCTAAGTTGAAAAACATAGGAGATGGTTGAAAGTATGCCTGTTTTGTGCTAATAGCTTGTCCTTTCATGATGTGACACATCACCGGCTTGTTCATAACCTGAGGTGGTACCGCAGTGTTATGGCTGTTAGCAATCTGGCAGACCTCTGGTATGGTCTGTCCAGCCTTAAGGTTCTCTGTGGTTAGCACAGGAGAGTCACTTGTGGCTGTGTCTAGTGACCACAGTACATTGTTGTTGATGTCCACTCGGAGAAGATCGTGGGCACCTCCTTGCCCTCACTGCAGGACTTACACAGCAAACGCCTCACTCGGAAAGCCCACCGCATGGCAGGTGATCCCACACACCCACTACACAGCTGCTTCAGACTGCTGCCATCAGGGAGGAGACTGAGGAGTCTCCAGGCTCGAACCAGCAGACTGAGAGACAGCTCTGTTCATCAGGCAGTCAGAATGCTAAACACTCTGCCTGCTCTGCCTCCCCTCCCATTTGAACTGCCTTAACACTAAAACTTTCTCACATATTATCACTCAACACAAAGTTTTTAACACTAGACTCTGTGTCACCAAACGGGTTTTCACTAAACTCTCGGTCATGTGCTCATACAGTTTGCACTACTTCTCATAATTGCACTAATGTCTGTATTACATCACTGCCTATAATCATAATACTGTTTACATTCTCTGTTTACATTTATTAATACTGTTTACTTTTATTACTACTGCTTACATGTAATTACTACTGTTTACATTTATTTACACTACTCTAATATCTACACCACTGCTGGTACATATACAGTGTGCTCTGAACGGTCTTATTTAGGGATGCCCAATGTGCCTTACTGCATATGCCACTTTTTGCCTCTACAACAACATCAACTACTACCTCATACATATACTGTGTACATTGACTCATACGCTGCTTTGCCACTTTGCAAATGTCAATGCTAGAAACCTTTAGTTTATTTTAGTTATACTTTTTATACTCTTTTTTTATACCACTATGCAAAAAAAAAAAAAAAAAAAAACACAGGACAGTGTTAGTTTTACTATTTTTATGCTTATGTCTATTATTATATGTTTCAGTGTTTCAATGTTTAGATGTTTACTGTTGCACCGAGGGACTGAGAGAAACGCAATTTCGGTCCTGTGTATGTCCTGCACTGTACATATTGCAGATCTGACAATAAAGTTGACTTTGATGTCCACTCGGACACCTAATCTTACCAAAATGTCGGAGCCTATGTAGGTTGCATGTGGTAAGTTCGGGACCACGAGGAACGGGTGATCCAGTTCTCGTTGGTTCCAGAGCAGTTTCAGGTCAATGATCCCTTTTGCGGTCATTACCTGTTTATCGTTGGGGTCTGACGAAAAGCGGAAAGCCTTTTTGTTCATTTCTAGACCCAGCTGTTTTTTAACCAAGGTTCCATAGAAAGCTTGGCTGATCGCTGATTTCTCCGTCCAAGGAGACAGAACAGCATCATCGGTGTGGGATCCTTGGATCTCAACACCTTTGACTACCTGTGGTAGGTAGTGTTCAGTGAGTGCTGACTGTTTCAGCTCGCAGAGGAGGCTCTCTTGTTGGGCCTTTTCTGCCTCACCTGTTGCTAAAGGTTCACTTACCGGGATTGTGCTCTCGTTGGAGGGTCCCTTTGTGCCTTCCGCGGTACCTGCTGTTAGACAGTCAGTGTCACCTTGTGTAGGCATATCGATTGGCAGTGGTTGGCTCACTCTGGTCCACATTGTCTGATCGCCATAATCTATAATCGCGTCGAAGCTGTTTATAAAGTCTTGGCCGACCAAAAATGGGAATGAGTCAACGGCGGACACGTGTACCGGGTGGCAGAGATGCTCACAAGTCATTTTTTGCAAGTCCAAGTCAAGTCTCAAGTCTCTGATCTCAAGTCCAAGTCAAGTCTCAAGTCTCTGATCTCATGTCCAGGTCAAGTCCAAGTCAAGTCTCAAGTCATTGATCTCAAGTCCAAGTCAAGTCTCAAGTCTCTGATCTCAAGTCCAAGTCAAGTCCAAGTCAAGTCCCTAATATTTGAGTGACACCGTGAATGAATGTATGCTATTCATTCGCAAACAATGGACATTAAATGTCTCTCCTTTTAAAAATATCCAGGTTAACATTAGATTAACACACTGACGCTAAGCTTGTTTGTAGCAGCTGCTAACAACCTTTTAGGCAGTGACTGACTACACGTTACAGCTTATTTTTATCTGAATGTAGAGGCCAAAACATTACATTAAATGTCTCTCCTCAATTCAATTCAGTTCAGTTTATTTATACTGTATAGCTCCAAGTCACAAGTTGTCTCAGGGCACTGAACAGAAACAATCAAATGTAAAAATAATAAGTTAACAGAAACTTTAATATAAAAATAATGGTAACACTATTTATCTGAGGAGACTGCTTTGAGTTTAACTCCATGTTATAAAAAAGCTACAGTAGTTAGCCAGAGTTATTTCAGGATGAAATAATTTGAACTTCTGTTTGAATTTAATGCTATGAACTTTTTCCTTTTTGTTACATTTACCGGTACTATGAATTTCTCACAGGGCAGAGAGCCAACATGGAGGACTCACAAACATATACAGTATTATTATTATTATACAGTACAAATAATATTGTCCAGTGTCTGATGCTGCAGTCATGTTACTGAGCTCCCACTGATGGGCTAACCTGGTTCCACCACAGCAGCAGGATCCTCAGACAGAACAGCTGGTGGGATGTCCTGGTATCTGCAGCCCTCTCTCCATTTGTTTCTTCATGGACATGGAGCTGTGACATTATGTTGTGCCTCTTCCTCAGCAAAAAGCTCCTCCAGTGGAGACTTTCTGGACAGACTGCAGGAAGTTCCTAAACAAACAACAGGTTTATCAGTATTATCAGTAAAAAGAGATTATTAAATCATTTTTAAGACTGAGAATGTATACAATTATTAGCTCTGTTGTTATTGCCTAACTAACCTATTCAATAATTCTTCAAACTGTGACATTCACTCATAATGGAATGAAAGAGAACATAAACAGAAATTATATAATAATGAAAACTAGAGACATTAAAACATTTTAAAAGACACAGAGAACTTTAAATGAATTAAGAATGTTAATAAGTGTTGGATTTGAGTGCAATGTAAGTGCAGTCCATGGTTGAATTGAATCCACATCTGAAAAGGGATGCAACCTTTTCACAACATATGCTGTAACTGTTCTGTGGCACTCTTCATTCAGTTAACACTGACGTTTTTACCTTGGACAGTCACTGGTGAACTGAACACTGTGAAGCCATTTCAGGTCGTTTGTCTAAGAAAAAATACAAGCTAACGTTAGCATCGTGTGTATTTGAGCTGACTTACCGCTTTAAGCGGAGTATAACTTGTTAGCTGCCTTAATGTTGGTATGAGATGTAGTTTATAGTTTATTTATTTACCTGATGGAGTCGAAGAGGTAGCGATTAGCGAAAAGTTCGGCGGAGCGTTTTGCAGACGGACCACTCTGTACTTCCGGTCGGATACGAAGCAAAAATAATCCGGTGGAGTACGTCAAAGACGGGACACTATTTTACTTCTCCACCCTCCTTTGCATGATAGAAAATTATTGCAAGTGCTGCACTGACCTGACTGGTCATTTTATTAAATTAGTACGCTATCGATAGCAGATGCACACTTCCGGTGGATTCTTCTTCGTTGGTTTTCGGTGGCGGCTACTTCCGGTTGGCTAACTAGCATCGAACATAGGAATCGCAAATTAATATTTTGAACGATTTCGGGAAAACCGCACAGTTAGTCCCGGTTCAGAACAATTCTCGATGCTCACGAGTCTCAAATGGCGAGTCCGAGTCGAGTTGGAAGTCTTTTGAATGCAAGTCCGAGTCGAGTTGGAAGTCTTTTGAATGCAAGTGAATGCAAGTCCGAGTCGAGTCTGAAGTCTCTGTTTTTGCGACTTAAGTGCGACTCGAGTCCGAGTCCCAAACTCGAGTCCCCATCTCTGCCGGGTGGTATAGCGTCATTTCACTAATCTGCATATGAACCATGGCTATAGCTGTTAGGGTTGTTCTCGTCTCTGAGAGTCCCTGCAATACTACAGCACATTCTTTGAGGGGTATTTCCCTGTCAACACCGCTAGCGGCTATCCGTAGCTCCTTCAACAGTGTGGGAGACATAATGGTTATGTCAGCCCCACCATCCAGGAGGGCCTCTTCTGTGAGGACCCCTTCTAAAGTGATTGACAGGTAAGCCTTCTTAGCGGGCCCCTTCCTGATAATGTTACACAGGAACCTATCAGGTTTTTTCCGACGTTTGTTACGTCTACCATTGTCTGTGTGATTTTCATTCACCTGTACTGGTAGTGCAGTCACACATGGGTCTGAGTGATCGGTCTGTGACGAGTCATTGTCTTTGGTGAGTGAGCTTTCCCCCCCTTTTTCTGATGAGGGGCTCTCGGACTCTGTAACAATGATGTCATGGTTACAATCAACGTCTTGTTGACTGTCTGTACCCTGATTGTCAGCATCCTGACCATCAGTATCTTGGTGACTGTCAGCAATTGTGGCATTGCTGTTATTTGTGTGTTCTGAGTCACTATCAATGATAGTGCTACACATTACTCCAGGTTTGTTTTCCTTGTTTGTTTTTTTCAAACTTTCTAACAACCGACGTATGTTCTCCATCTCTTCTGAGGACAGAGGTTTAGGGCCTTTTTTCTGGAACTTCTGTGGGTTTTTCCTCGCCCCAGACTGTTCAGTTTGAGGTGCAGGAGCTGGCGCATTGCTCGGGGGTCCCCTCTGGGACCACCCTCTTTCATATGAGTCTCCTTGGGACCCATATTTCTTTTTCTTTTGGAATGCCCCCCTTTTTTGATGATGGGGTTCTTCCTCTTGATGCGGCCTGTACCACTTAGGGTCTCTGGACCCCTTTTGGTCTTTGTTCCAGCGGACACCTTCATTTTGCGGTCTGTCAGGTTGGAAATTTTGTTTATTCTCGCCTTCCTTAAAAGAGTGAGCTGGCGCTCTTGCTCCTTCAAGGTCTAGCGTTTGGTATTTGACCTTTTCACCTGGATACACTTCTACTGGTTTCTTGTGTCGCTTGTATGTTTCAAAAACACGTATAGCGCACTCCTTTAATTCACGCATGGTTTTTTCTCTGTAGTCGGCCATGAGGTTGGCCGTTGAACCAATCTCTGAATATAGATTGTTCATAAAAAGAAACTTAAAATCACGTTCATCCTCCATCCCTGGCTCATTCCGATCACCAAAAAAGGCTTCGAAAAGTCTGTCATAGTATGGGATCGGATGTTCATTCTGCCCCTGAGTGATTTTCAATGCGGCTTGGTAGCCAACGTCTCCCATGCGAGGAGCATATTCTTGCAGTAGAGTTTCGCAGAAAAGTTTGTAATCCTTCAAAATTGCGACTGGTTGACGCGCAATGAAGTGCTGCACTTTCCTGTTTGTGGTGAGTTTGATCAAACTGATTTTATCGTCAACCGTAGCGTTCGGATAGCATGCCAGTTTAAACTCAATGTCTTTCAGATAGGTATCGGTTTCAGTTGAACCATATTGCCCTGGCTCAAAACGTTGAACGAACTGGGAAATTTTATGGAGTCGTTCTATTGGGACAGCGAATTGAGAGCCATTAATAGTGATANAATAAATTTATTAGCAAGAGATTTGATTCTGAAATTTAGATTGGCAATAAACTGTGCACCTGATGGTTTGACTGTGTCTAAACAATTAGAGTCTGATGCTCTGGTCTCTCTCACACCTGAATTATTGTTCATTTTTCAGTGGTTGTTAATTGATCCACATCAGAGACATACTCTGCTTTCAATGGCCAGAGAAAGGCTGCCACCTAGTGTCTGTTTTATGACTGAACCACATCTACACTGCACTGCTCATGTCGTTTCAGATCCAGCTGACCCATTAGGGGACTCATTTCTGCAAACACAGACAACACAACTTGTCACCACATCCATCTGTTGGACACAAGACTCATGTTTTGTGCTGATAGATTTGAACAACAAAACAACACCTCAGACAAGTTACTTCACAGTACCTGATTCATTTCCTCACATTTCACTAGCAAAGCCACCTGACTCCCAATGGCGATCTCTAGGTCCTCTAGCACTTAGAGCACACACCACACATGACTGGGAACCACGTGATGATTGTTCCTTCTCACCGTCTCTCAACATGTTTAGGCAAGATTTTTGCCTCATGCTGACAGCACGGCCAACAAAAGAAGTGATTGATAACAATGCATGACTAGTTACGTCCATGATGTCTCTGGACGACACTGAATTGGCAGACGTCCCCGCCCATCTCTGGGCCACAACTAAATTTGATTTCGGGTTAATTAAGGGCCAAAAACCAATTGAAATAACACCAAAGTCTTCTTATAGACCTAAAATAGCCCAATACCCACTGAAGCCTGAAGCAGAAAAAGGTATCACTCCAGTTTTCCGCTCTTTGCTGGAAGCAGGCATGATTATCCCCTGCTAGAGGTGTCGTTTCTTTGCCCGAGCCCGACCCTACCCGAGCCCTACCCGACTTCGGGTAGGGTAGGGCCATATTTTTTGCGTTTGATTGGCGGGCCGGGTCGGGCTCGGGCTTTGATGTGGGTTTTTTTAATCATACAGCACAAACAAAACTAAATAAAAATGCACACAATATAAAATTGTTTTAATCTGCTTGTAAAGAATATAAGGCAGTAAGTTTACTGATGAGGAAAATAATTAATAGAGTGAATTTAGAAAGAATAGATTGGCGCGCGACGCGCGCAGCCACTAAACTCAGCCCCGCCCACCCTTCTTTTCTCCTCTCTGCGGCGGACTACTGAGGAGGATCTGCACTTGACCTACACATTAAAACAACAACAAGCGGCATAATGGAGCCTGAAAGAGTTCAACAAAAGCTGAAAACGGGAGAACTCAGTCTTCAAAGCCACCAGAGTGGAAAGTCTGAGGTCTGGAACTATTTTAAACTTGTAGTTGACGACAAAATGGCCTGCGTTGGTTTTGTGAGGTGCAACAAATGTGGCGTTGTGCTCAGCTATGACAGCAAAAAAACTGGGACCTCCTCACTGAGTCGACATAGCAAAGTGTGTCAGCCTCCTCCGAAAAAAAGTGATAGTCAAAGCTCAATGACTTCATTTGTGAACGTGCAGAAAGTCCCGCAGCGATTCAAGCAATCCATCACGGAAAAGTGCGTCACGTTTTGCTGCAAAGACATCAGGCCTTTTAACGTGGTGAGTGGAGAAGGTTTTCGAGGACTGGCTCAAGAGTTAATAAATGTTGGTGCCACTTATGGTCGTGTCTCTGCAGAATCCGTTCTGCCACACCGCAACACAGTTTCAAAGATGTGCGCAGAAATGGCCGAAGAAAAAAGAGAAGCCTTAATCCAAACACTGAAAAAGGCTCTTGCGACTGGTGACATTGCAATGAGCACAGATATGTGGACTGATGATTACAAAAAAACAAGTTACATGGCAATCACCTGCCACTTCATCGGAAGTGACTTTAAACTAGTTGGAAAAACTCTGACGACAGCCGTGTTTCCAGCAGAAGAAGCTAAAACAGGCAAAAATATCAGAAAGGAAATATTGCGCCTGCTTATTAACAAATTTGGCCTGGACCCCTCCTCCCTAAATAAAATAGTTTGGGTGACAGATCAAGGAAGCAATATTATTAAAGCCTTGGAGCCAGACAGGAGGATTAACTGTTTTGATCATCTAATAAACACCGTCCTGCGCCACGGGCTGGACCCTGACGCACTGGCTGGAAACGCTCCAGAAATAGCTGAGACCATCGCGGCAGCCAAAGCTCTTGTGAGATATATAAAACAATCTGGTCTAGCTGCGCAGCTCTCAAAAACTGTACTGCAGATGGGTGAGACCAGATTCAGCACTGTGTACCTCACACTTAAATCTGTGCTAGATATTTACACTGAGCTGTGTGAGAAGATGGAGGCTCGCGGAGAGCAGGCGCGCCTGGACAGCATCTCCCCCGACATGCTGGACTTTTTAGTGACATTTCTCGAACCATTTTACCGTGCACAGAGAGAACTGGAGGGTGACAAATATCCCACCATCAACCTGGTTTGTCTCTGGAATGAGAAACTGAAGCAACACTGCCAGTCCTCACGCACAGACTCTCCGCAGCAGGCGTTTCTGCGCCGCAGACATGCAGAAGTGCTGGAGCGCAAAATTATTATCCACGACTTGCACAGAGTCGCATTATTTCTGTGGCCCAACTTTAACAAACTCAAAATGATGTCACCAGCTGACGTGCGTCAGGTGCACGCTCACGTCCGCACACTGCTCTCATCTGCGGCGGAACAAGTTGCCGCACCTGAAGAAGTGCTTCCTGAAGCTTCAACATCAAGCGCGCTCACACCTCCTCCAGCAAAACAAAGAAGAACAACATCAAGTTCTTTTGCTGAGTGGGAGAACGCAGTGGATGAATCAGACAGTGAAGAAGAAGATGAGGTCACGCTGTACACCACTCTAAAGCATGCTGTGGCCGATGAAAGAGACTTGCTTGGATTCTGGAAATTAAACTCGAGTGTGTACCCAAAACTGGCCAAGTTGGCGAGATCTGTGCTCTGCATCCCAGCGAGCAGCAGCAGCAGCGAGAGAGTTTTCAGCGCGGCTGGACTCACAATTGATCAGAGGAGGACATCTCTCAAACCTGCTACAGTGGACGCGATATTGTTCTTACATGACAACATGTAAGCCATGTAAGTAGAAAAACTTCTTGACCGATTTTTAAATATATTTATAATTTTAATTTTAAGCAACTAAATCCAGATTTATTTGGCAGGTTCACAGCTGAAGAAGAGGCTGCGCAGCTGACGGCCGCGCTCCGGCCGGCGCAAACAACAAAGCCATCTTCTTGAATATATGCGCGTTTTATTTTGTTCATGTTTGTGCAGTTCTTATTAATAAAAATATATTTGTGATACTTTTTATTGTTCTTTATCACTGTTACTGTTATAATTCAAGCAAAGCATTTTTTTAGCGCTTAATAAAGCTTAATAAATAAACGTAGTGTTTTTTTTTTTTTAATCGGGTAGGGTCGGGTCGGGCGGTGATTTCTAGGAAATGAGCGGGCTCCCTCGGGCTGGGTAATTAAACTAAGGGCTCGGGTAGGGTAGGGCCGTGGATTTCCGGCACGATGACAGCTCTATCCCCTGCCCTGAGTCACCAGTAAGAACTCCCATCTTTCCAGTCAAAAAGATCAGACCTACTCCTCCAGATGAATGGAGGTTTGTTCAAGACTTAAGAGCAGTTAATACCTCTGTCCAAGCAAGAGCACCCATTGTACGTAACCCTTATGTCATCCTTTCTCAGATCCCTGCAGGCTCCACATATTTCAGTGTGATAGACTTAGCAAATGCGTTTTTTAGCGTTCCAGTTCACCCCAACAGCCAGTTCTGGTTTGCTTTCCAATTCCTGGGCAAGGCTTACACTTTTACACGTCTCCCACAAGGGTACTGTGAGTCTCCAACCATTTTTCATCAAGCACTGAATGATAGTTTGATGAGTTTCTCTCTGCCTCATGATTGTGCTTTGTTACAGTACGTGGATGACTTGCTTCTGGCTGCACCATCTGAACAGTCTTGTAAAGAGAACACGATCAGACTGCTGACATTTCTTGCAGAACAAGGTCACAAAGCATCATTGTCAAAATTGCAGTTTGTACAAACCACTGTCACTTTTCTTGGACACAGGATCTCCAGAGAAGGAAGAAAAATTGCTGACTCGCGTGTTGAGGCGATTGTGAAACTGCCATTACCGGTAACAAAAAAACAACTCATGTCTTTTCTAGGTCTTTGCGGTTACTGTAGGCATTTCATCCCAAACTACGCTGAGATTGAGGCTCCTTTAAGAAAGGTATGTCATGACAAACACTTACAAATGAGCTCACATGTCACGTGGACAACTGAGGCACTGCAGGCCTTTGAAACACTCAAGCAACAGTTGCAAAAGGCTCCCACTCTTGGTATTCCAGATCCTACACGCCCGTTCACACAGGCTGTGGATGAGAGGAAGGGCCACATGACGTCAGTGTTGTTACAAAAGCATGGTGACAGATTGAAACCAGTCGCCTACTTTTCAGCTAAATTGGATCCAGTCGCTGCTGGTTTGCCTCTCTGCTTGCGCGCTGTAGCCGCAGCCGAAAAAGCTGCACTGGCGAGCAGAGACATTGTGGGGTATTCTGATCTGACTCTTCTTGTCCCTCACGCAGTTACTCAAATTCTTAATGAGCAAAAAACTGCTCATCTTTCAACCGCACGTTGGTTACGTTATCACACCACACTGTTGGATATGCCAAACATCACCATCCAACGATGTAATGTCTTGAATCCTGCGACTCTTTTGCCAAACGAGGATGATGGTGAACCACATGACTGTATGGCGGAACTTGAAGTCATATGCACACCACGACCTGACTTGGAACAGAATCCTTTGACTGACCCTGATTGGGAACTTTTTGTTGATGGATCTTCTTCACGTGACCCTGACACTGGTCAGATTCGCAGTGGATATGCTGTTGTCACCCTCACACACACAGTTGAATCATCTTCTTTACCATCATGCTCAGCACAAGCCTGCGAGCTGGTGGCTCTCACTCGTGCATGCACACTTTCTGAAGGTAAGACTGTTAACATTTACACAGACAGCAGGTATGCTTTTGGAGTTGTTCATGACTTTGGAGCTTTGTGGAAACACAGAAACTTCCTCAAGTCTGATGGCCAACCAATCCTTCATCACAAACTTGTGGACGACCTTCTTACTGCAATCACTCTCCCTCTCAAAATTGCAGTCATCAAATGTGCAGCACACACATCAAACACTGATCCTGTCTCCATAGGTAACTCACTCGCTGACGCTGCAGCTAAACAAGCCTCGATGTTGCCCAACCCAACTAACATGCTTTTGTCTTTGCCTTTAAACAAAGCTGATGATGTTTCATTCTCTGTTTCAGACATGCAAAAGTTTGCACCAGCCAGTGAAAAGGCAAACTGGAAGAAACACGGATGCATTTTTCAAAATGATGTGTGGGTTGGTCCAAATGGTAATCCATGTCTTCCAAGACACTTTTTCCCTTCTTTTGCAGCATTGACACATGGATTGGACCACGTGTCAAAAGGAGGGATGTTGAGACAAATCAATGAAAATTGGTTTACGATTAACTTTCATCAAACAGCCACACAACACTGTGAGGCATGTTTAATCTGTGCCACACATAATGTTGCTAAAGCCATTAAACCCACAGGTTCTGGAGCCCACAAAACAATCACAGCACCATTCCAACACATCATGATTGATTTCATTGAACTAACACCAGCTCAAAACAAAAAATACTGTCTAGTCATAGTAGACATGTATTCCAAATGGGTAGAAGCCTTCCCGACAAAGCATGCCACAGCTAAAACAGTAGCTAAACTTCTGTTACAAGAAGTCATTCCCAGGTGGGGAATCCCACAAAAAATCTCAAGTGATAATGGCCCCCATTTCGCAAATCAAATCCTTGACGACATATCACGAGTACTGAACTTTGATCTGACCAAACACTGTGCCTATCATCCACAAAGTGGAGGGGCGGTCGAAAGAGAGAATGGAACATTAAAAAACAAACTGTCTAAGATCTGTGAAGAAACAAAACTTAACTGGGTGTCTTGTTTGCCGATTGCACTAACATATTTGCGCATGCGGAGACGAGCTAAGCATAACCTCAGCCCATTTGAAATCCTTTTTGCGGCTCCACCCAACATGGGCGTGGGACCAATCTCAACTAGTGATCTAAAACATTGTGATCACAACATGCTGACGTATTGCATTAATCTGACTAACCACCTTAAATCCATCAGAGAGCAAGTCCAGGGAGGGCTACCCAGCCCAACTCAGGTAAAGTTACACAACATAACTCCTGGAGACTTTGTTATGGTTAAATCTTTCAGGAGGAAACACTGGAACTCGCCCAGGTGGACCGGACCCTACCAGGTATTGCTCGTGACCCACACGGCCGTGAAAGTCGCTGAGAGAGCTACTTGGATCCACGCCGCCCACTGCAAGTTGTTCCGAGGTACCAGGTCACCAACAGAGGACCCACTGGCAGGAGAACGAGTTTAATCATCCCAGAGGAAAAGAGCACCAGAGCTTTAAACGCTGGGTGCCAACAGGGGTGCAGCAAGTATCGGAATCTGAATGATTTGATACCACCGAGGGATCTACACGCTCAGGAGACACTGCTTTAGAAGAACTCCTGACAACGACAGAAAAGATAAGACAATGCTCGATACACGCATCCCACGCACAACTTTAAAACAAACTGTTTCACCTAGAACATTCACTGGGATGAAAGAGTTGCTTTGCTATATTCTAGTCATTGTGGGACTGACACTGATAGGTCTCATGACATGGTACCTGCATCCTGAAAATGTGAACCAACTCAATCCAGCTAAGAGAGAGCTCAAACAGAGTCCTGGTCGAAGGGACTACAACGGTAACCCCGTCTTCATGGTTCCATATGTCAACGGCACAACTTCAACAATAACTTTACCTGTTTGCAGATTGTTTGACTGCTCAGATGAAAGAATCAGAAAAGCCGAGTTTTACATGTGTCTCTGTGGTACTTATGATCCTACCATTTGTAGGTCCTGCCCAACATGGGAAAAGGTTTTTTTGTACACAGGTCCTTGGGGTAATCCACAAACAATGAAAGGCCAACCACTTTATTGGTGGGCTGAAAGGTTTAAACTAGTAAAAGGCGGAAATGGCGGATCAGCTAACCTCCTATTATCCATACAATCCGTGACGAGATGGCATGTGTATCCCCCACCTAGCTACAGATACCAAAAGGATGCAACTCGGAAACTACTTAGATACACGACAAACCCTAAATTGCATGTTATTCTCCAAGCAGAAGTATCAGGTACAGACCCCTTCAGGGAACTTATAATTCAAATAACAGATTCTCCACCAACACCCACACGATATGAAGTATCTTCCGGTCTCGAGACTAACGACACACTTCTTAGCATTGACAGCGTAGATTATTCCAAGTTGTCCCCAAATGATGTAATTGCTATGACCACAGGGTACTCCGATCTTAATGTATGGTTAACATGGTTAATTGAATCAGCTAAAGAAGCGTCACTCTCTGAATGTGTAGCCTGTGCATCTGCACGACCCACTCCCTTAACAGAACCAGCACCGTTGTTTTTAGAAGACGAATGGGGTTTCGATTGCATGTTACGTATCACCAGAAAAATTAAAACTAGGAATTGCACAACCTTAGAAGAAATTTTCCCTTTGGTCCTAATGGCACACAGGTTGGTGCATTTCATGCTGATAAAAGACACGATTATGTTTGTTTCAATTTTGTAACTACCGTTCCTGACACCAACCTAGGCAGCATAGATGCTGATTGGTGTAATGTAACATTCACAGCCGTGACCACGAAAGGTCTGCGACAGGAGGTGGGGCGACTGACGCGTTCAGGTTTGTATTACTATTGTGGTGGTAAAAGGTTGTATACTCAAGTATGTCTTTGCTTATGTCTTTTGCCATTTTTGCTGCTATCTTGATTACTTGTGGCTGTTGTTGCATTCCATGCATGCGTTCATTAGTTACTCGCCTGATCACAAAATCTTTGACCCCAGAACACTTGTCAGAAACATATGCGTTGTTAGCAAGTTCCCCAGAAACATACATGCAAATGTTTCCCCTTTCAGAACATGCACGCATTTCCCCTCTTCCCGATTCCGATCTGACTACTTATGCTGACGTCTGCACCCTGGAAGAATGCATCACTGAGTTTGAAATGCACCCATTAGAGTAAACCATGAAAATCACACTTGTTGCTCGCACCGACCGAACTACCTTAACTATAGACATGGACCACTTAGACGACGTTTTCACCATTGATTATGATGTACAATCACGGGTAATAAACTTTACAACCGAGCCGAGCCTGTCTCGCTTAGACTTTTTAGATCTCATAGCAAGCATGGTACAAATTTGTGCTTTTAGACAGCACCCAGAGGCTCATGTATACCACGGCTACCACTTTTTGAATTAAAGAAAATTAAAGAGACGTGTCTCTTTAATGTTTGTTTTTCCTTTTGTTTTATTGATGTTGATTTGACTTTTATTTGCTGATTTTTACTTGATTACATTTTATCCTGATTAAATTACATATCATCTGTTCATTTATTCTCTTTTGTACTTTAATCCTCAATTGTTCTGTTTTTGAACATGACTGTTGCTTGCCACATTATTTGCAGGTCTTTACCCTGCACAAAAACAGCTACTTGCTAATTCTATCTCTAGTTAATGATGGTTGCATGGAAAGTCTATTAGACACATGTAATTTGATGTTTTATTTTGAGAGTCTCATACTTTTTTCTTCTCTTATAGATCAACTGAATGTAAGGATGATGTGGACACCAGATTTGGTCACCGCCGTGGGGCCGGGGTGTTGTGCAGCTTTTATCCCCAAGCACCTCTACATCGTTGCCACCGGGGTTTTCCTGCACAAGTTCAGATCATCCAGTTAGGCCTGGGGAGGCATAACATGTGATTTAATAACACTGTGATTTTCTTAAATAACATTACCTTTAGGATTGATTGATAATTTTGATTTTGGTTTTGCTTGTATTGCAAATGTTGATTTTGTTGTTGTTATGAATTGTATTATCTTAGTTGTTCCTGACGGAACAAAAGGAGGGAATTGTAAAGTAAAATCATACACTCTCAGGTATTAAACTCATAATTAAACTCATGTATTAAACTTTTCACCTCATTTTAAGAAATCATGCACTCCAAATGACTTTGCACTTAAGAAACTGTGATCTGCTGACTCTGTACTCTGTTGACTCTGGTCAACTTGTGACCATCTGTGTGAAACCAACCATTCTGTTCCTCATTTTAAATGTCATGTTCCTCATATTATCTGCTGACCAAACTTGTGACCTTCTCGTGTTAGTCTAAAAACACTGTTGCATTATAAGAAAGTGCTGAATGCTCATTTTCCATTTGTTATCAGCAGTTTCCATCTTGTGACAGATAAGCACCTCCTCGTTCCACCCATTGTACCACCCTGTTCCTCCCTCAAACCCTCCCCAATTTAGCTCCTCCTATACGAGGGTTTTAATCCATGCTGTGTTACCCTCTGAGCGCAGAGCTAGACAGCTTCAGTGCCTGTATTATTCTGTTCTCAATCTTGCAAGATTCATTAAATCTTTTAAACTTGAACCTCGTTTGGACAGCCTTGCTTCGTTATCAAGTTTCTTTCACACACCCACCATCGATAAAGTGGAAAATCCACAAAGAATGGATACAGTTAGTTTAAAGTTCATTAATCTTTGTTGTTACATGTGCCATGCTGTAATCACACACATCACTTGGAACTCCCTTCTATTTAAAGAAAAATGTAGTAAACACAATTGATACAGCAATCAGGGGTTCTTTTTGACTCTGAGCTTACTTTTATTCCTCATATTAAACATGTAGTCAAAACTTACTTTTATTCCTCAGGGACCCTGACGGTCTGATCCTCGGCTACAGAAGCTGGCTATTGGGACATGGAATGTCACCTCTCTGGTGGTGGGGAAGACTTGCCCCTTGTCCCCTTTGCTTTTCAACCTAGCTATGATCCCCTTATCCATAGACTCGAACAAATGGCCAGATTCTGGTTAAGATGGGGAGGTCACTCGATCTCCACGTTGTCATTCGCTGATGATTTTGTTCTGGTGTCAGGGTTGGTGGAGGCAATGAATGGGAGTCTCAGGATCTTGGAGGAATTTTTCCAAATGGTAGGGTTGAGCATTCAGCACAAGAAGTGTCACAGGTTTTACTTGGACAAGGGCGTGGATATGATGCACCAAATGTTCTCTATAGGTGAAAGATCTGGACTGCAGGCTGGACATTTCAGTTCCCAGATCCTTCTCCTACGTAGCCATGATGTTGTGATTGCTGCAGAATGTGGTCTGGCATTATCTTGTTGAAAAATGCAGGGTCTTCCCTGAAAGAGATGACGTCTAGATGGAGCATATGTTGTTCTAGAACCTGAACATAGTTCTCTGCATTAATGGTGCCTTTCCAGACATGCAAGCTGCCCATGCCACAAGCGCTCATGCAACCCCATACCATCAGTGATGCAGGCTTCTGAACGGAGCGTTGATAACAACTTGGGCTATCCTTGTCCTCTCTGGTCCGGATGACATGGCGTCCCAGTGTTCCATAAAGAACTTCAAATTGTGACTCATCTGACCACAGAACAGTCTTCCATTTTGCCACACTCCATTTTAAATGACCCCTGGCCCAGTGCAAACGTCTGAGCTTGTGGAGCTTGCTTAGAAATGGCTTCCTCTTTGCACTGTAGAGTTTCATCTGGTAACGGCAGACTGCACGGTGGATTGTGTTCACTGACGATGCTTTCTTGAAGTATCCCTGAGCCCATTCTGTCATTTCCTTCTGTTTTCCAAATTGTGAATAAAAACTAAATGTAATGATGTGGAGGTGCCAACATCTAATATTTTATTCAGAATAGAACATAGATCAAAAGTTTTAAGGTAAAAATATGTTTCAGAATTTCATGGCGTCAACAAATCTATAAAATGTTGAGACAAATATGACGTTTCCTCCTTTCTACTTGGTCCTGTTCTCCTCATTATACTGACTTTCCTTTGAATATTATAAAGCCACCTGCCAGTTGTTTCTTCTTCCCACTGTTTCTGCCATCTTTCCTTGACTTTTTGTTTAATAACTGTTTTGATTTATCCTTTACTGAATGATACCAATATATTAATGTAACTTTTTTTTGCTTGTTTCGCATATTTATCTGCCAACTCATTTCTTTTTATTCCTATATGTGACAGTATCCATATAAATGTTACTAATAAAGTCATTGCTTGAATTCTATAAATTAATAGTTGAACATCTAGTAAAAGGTCAGGTCTGCTGTCTGAATGATTATTATTCAATGAATATAATGAAAAACTTGAATCAGAACAGATTACTCTTCTTAATGGTCGAACTTCCTCTATCTATCCCAGAGCTAAAATGATTCAAATTCCAATGAAAAAATATTTATTTCATTTAAAATACAATTTTTTTTTTTTTACAAAAAAACACATACACAAATCGAAATGAAAGGAAGCAGAAGAAGAATAAATCTTACGTTTGCTCCTTTTGTCCAAAAAATATTTTAAAACTAAATATACAATAAAAGCAATACTAAAAGGAAAAATGGATAACCTCAAACAGCAGTTTCTTTAGATTCAATTATACTTGATCATATACCTTCAAAAAACTAGCTTTAATCTTTCTCTTGAATATATACATAGATCTGACATTTTTAAGGTCATCCTCCAAACCATTCCACAAACCATACCTTGGATTAAAGTACATCTTTCCTTCAAGCAAGTTCGAAACCGTGGCTTCACAAACATCTCTATCCCGTGATGCAATTTAAAGCCTTTGTGACACGATTTTATTTGGTCACAGCAGAAAGCATACACAATATTTACCATTATGATTAATCAGCAACAAAGAGATTACTGCTTATAACCAGGGGTAGGTAGCGGGTGCCCTGACGCTTTAACCGAGGTTGTTGGTGGGCCTGATGTCCAGTCTGCAGGACAAGAACACAACATTAACACGCAGACCGACGGACGTGGATTCGGCGCTGGGTTCTTCTTCGCTCGACTCTACTGAGGGAATCCTTGTTGGTTTCTTTTCCTCCGCTTAGTAATATCCTTAAATTCAGTGGGTCAGCTGATCTGAGTTTGTGGTCGAGGGGGGTTGGTGGTGCGCAGCTCCGTGCGTCAGCCGCCGCCGCAGTAAGCGCGGGTCATTTTGCAGTAGCATACAAACTGCAGGGATATACAGCATGCATTTTTCTCAAAAGCTGGGCTGAAGAGTTCATAAATAATATCAAAAATAAATAAATCAAAACTTCCTCCACCTAAACACAGATAAAACTGAATGCATTTTATTTAGTGCTCCTGGTGACACCAGCAACATCCTTCCCAGTCCCAGTGTTGGTTTTCCCCTCCCCCACTTCAACCCGGTGGTCAGAAATCTTGGAGTGCAGCTTGACTCCAACTTAAAGTTTGATAAACAGATCAGTTCTGTTGTCAAGACCAGCTTCTTTCAGCTCCGACTGCTCTCCAAAGTCAAGTCATTTCTCAGCCGTGGTGATCTGGAGAAGGCCATCCATGCCTTTGTGACCTCCAGACTTGACTATTGTAATGCTTTGTATGTTGGTATTAATCAATCCTCCATCTCCCGTTTACAGCTTG
>JBBPBX010045349.1:6711-27066 GCA_038048925.1 Garcialebias charrua
GGGGGGCAACAAACAGACCCTATGGATCCAGTGATTACTGCCTGTTCTCACCTAAGACACATTGGTTGTTGTTTTACACCTGCACTGTTTTTTCTGTACAGTGTCTTCTGTTACACAGTGGGAAGGTTATTTAGTACATTCAAAAAGTGCCAACACGTTTGGTGTTATACGCTATAAAATATAAAGCAGTCATCTAATTCAGCCCAATGCTTCAGCTTGTGTAGTTAATACAGGGCGACGAATCCTCGACTCACAGCTAATTTAACACTAAGGACTTTTCAAGCAGCGGCCATTTCTGTTCAGCACTGCTGAAGAAACCACAGACGACTGGCCCTTCTTTAAAACACGTAACATTCATCATACTTCTGCTTCTGCTTCACAAAGTAGCCATTTTACAGCTCTCGTGGTCTGGCGCCTGAGATCCGAGAGGACTTGAGTTTTTACGATTCATGATTGTCTGCTCAGGCGTGAGGTTTACATGAAAACTGCAGAGGTTTGGTCGACAGCATAAAACATGAGTAGTGTGTGTTTTGTCTGAAAATTCCGACAGACACACAATCAGAGCCACCCTGAGCTATCAAGTACAACTGAACTGACAGGACTCAATTTCAAAACTCAAACACACCTTTCCACCCAGCTGGAGCACACACTTCACCACTGGTTGCTGCTCTAGTCTGGATAATGGGAGTTAAGGGATGTAGTCCAACAATAGTGCAAACACCGCTCCTGTCCTGACAACGCACCCAGTTTGATTATCGGGGTGAAGGCAGCTTGAACTAGAGACTTTCATTCAGTGTAGACAAGTTTTCATCCACCCAGCGTTGGTTCAGCCTGATGGTTTCCAGAGCTTCTTGGACGCTCCTCATCTGAGAGCCTCGTTCCTTCAGACCGGAGAAGAAGGCCTGCACCTACACAACACAAAAAGTTGTGTACAACTCCACCAAAACAAATACAAACTGCTAAATGACTTTGAAACATACCTGATCCAGGTGTGCCTTTGTGGAGAATTGAGAGGTAGTGGATTTAATGATGCTCTGGATGGCATACGAACCAACAGGGAACCTACAACCAAAAGCATAAAAACCTAAATGACACTCCAAAACTCTTAAGTAGTTTCATATTTAAATAAATCTTCAGGGATAGTTTATGAGGCCATTTCTTACTTCTCTATGAGGCGGTCCCAGTTCACTTGTATAAAATCCCAGGCAAACAAATAGCCAGCAAAGTTCTGACACACCATTCTGATGATCAGAGGCAACTCCTGTGTCTGAATGAATTTCCCTTTCAGACCTTCCTTGAGAATCCTGGACAGATTATAATAGATTAGATGCTGCTCACTCTGTGTTCACTGAGGCCACAATACAGCCAAAAGACTATAATAAACACACAACATGTATAAACTATAGTAATAATGTTGTTTAAGTGACATTTGAGGAAAAAGATCATATGTGTCTCACACTTCAGAATTAGTCAAATTAAGCCTGGTTATTTAAATTTAAATCTGAAACAAAAGCTTTTTTTGTAGTTAAAATGACTTCTAATTAGGCCTGTCATGATAACAAATTTTACTGGGCGATTAATTGTCTCAGAAATTATTGTGATAAACGATATTGTCTTAAATTTGACATTAATTAGTAATTATTGTCAAATTTAAGAAGAAATGTTTGTTTTGCATGTAGTACCTTTTTTTGACCACCAGATGATAGTATAAGACTGAACCGAAGGATGGACCGAAGGATGGATAGTAATGGAGCGAGCAGCGTGTCTCTAAGAAAAATGGGAGGGAGGCCCCTTGATGTGACATGGGCTGTCTCTCTTTGGTTCTCAAAATTACTGACGCTCGGTATGGTTTGAGTTTTTTAGCATAGCATTTTTCACACAAAGCTTTTAATTTAAAAAATCCGTAAACGGGTTTTCAGCTTCTTTTGCAGAGAAAAACAACTTTTTACATGAAGGCACGGGTTTCAACCGTAAATTTTGGAACTTTGACCAGATGGAGATGTTAGCTTAGCTCGTATCTTAGCTTCTCAGCTGCTTTTAACGATCCAAAAATGAAATTTTGGACGGTTAAAATGGATTTTAAAGAGAAAAGAGAAAGGGAGGGGTCAATGAAGAACACCGGAGTTGAGCTTTTTGTCACCCAGTGCTATGTTCCCTCTAATTTTTCATGTGTCTGGGCATACACACAAGCTCTCTGAGCACACTGAGGACCACTATGAGCAACATCAGGACGTGCACACTATGGCCACACACCTGTTATAAATAATAATAATGTCTTTTCCTGTCATCTGCGTATGTTTCCCATACACAGACGAAATTCGTCTCTGCATTTAACCCAACCACCTACCAGGTGGTGCAGTGAGCAGCCATAGAAAGCGCCCGGGGAGCTGGAGAATTAGATGTGCACTCATAGACACCCCAAGGTGTGTAGTGGCCGGGACGCGAACCCGCGTCCTTCGGGTTCCAAGTCAAAAGCCCTGCCACTACACCATCTTGGCTCCTGGGATCATAAAAAGTTACATGGCTTATTAAAATAATCAGATTACAGCAGCAACTTCCATGAGTTTGCTTTTAATATACGGTAAGTGATTTTGCAGCTCCCAGCTTAATGCATGCAGCTCAAAAACCAGTTTTATTTAACTACAGACTTTATTTTATTTGAATTAGACGTTTTAACCCTTTAACTTTATTTATTCATGTTCCTCAGAGGGAAAATCAGCCTTCATAATTAAACTGTCAGCCTCAAATAAATATACAGTATCTAATTTAGATGATTTTTATTTTAATGCTTGTAGGGTTTTTGTTTTAAATCTCCACATTACTGTATTATTTTTTTAATTGACAAAATATTTATTTTACTGTAAGTTTTTAAAAAGTGTATTTTCCTCCTTGGTCCCTGGGTCAACATCTGCAGAGCTCAGAAACTTCTGGACCTGCTCCTCTGCACACCTGGCCTGGTTCTGCTCTTCCTCTTTATTACATGACTTTATCGTGCACTGACCTCCATTCAACTTCTGCATCTTTTTCTTATTTTTCCTGCAGAGTTGGTGCTTGACAAATAACTTCCTCCTTCAGAAAGGACAGGGATTGTTTATGTGTTCAGCGGTGTGTGTGTGTGTGCGTGTGTGTGCGAGTGTGCAGCTTCTCGCTGTAACACACTTTATTTGACTTTATTCAGATAAAAGACGTGGTGTGGATTATTGATCATAACTCTGATTTTACTTGACCCAACAACGAGATTTAAAATCTGCAGTTTTAACACTAATTGACCCACGTACCTGTCCCGGTGTGACAAACTCCGTGACTTCTGCATGATCTGACTGTGAAGCTGCATACAAACATGCTTACTGTTCTAAGACCCGCCTTCCTGTTAGTGATTGGTCAAAACAACATGAGCTTCAATGTGATTGGATGTAATCGCTGTCCATCAGTCATTTTAAGTTGAGGCGGACCGGTGGGCTGACCATATTTGGATGCGCGCAAAGATTTTATTGTGCGCTGAGAATGTGCGGGCAGTGCGCAATTGCGCACGCGCGCAGCTCAGAGGGAACATTGATCCAGTGTCTTCAGTAGAAAGAGAGAGACACAAAGAAACGATAAAGCCAATAAATGAAAGTGAGGTCAATAATTTTCATTTATCATGCGATTAATTAATTTTGTGGGAGAGGTGGCGCAAAGGTTAAGGTGAGCTTGTGATTGGAAGATCGCCAGTTCAAGCCCTGGTACCGACAACATCAAAAATGTGGGTGGGATAAGTGAAGCAGTCACACCTGTCTCCACCCTCATCTGCCCCACTCTGGGCCCTTGAGCAAGGCCCTTAACCCACACCATCTGCTCCCCCGGGAACCCTAGATAGCAGCTCTCTGCTCCACACAGAGGGCTGTGGTAGCTTGTTGGTCTGTGGTTGTGTCAGGAAGGGCATCCGGAGTAAAAACAATTGCCAAGTCTTCGTGCGACTAGCTAGCTGTGGCAACCCCTGACGAAGGGAGAAGCCGAAAGAAAAAATAAATAATAAATAAAAAGAGATTAATTGTTTTATTATTTATCACTAATGTAGCTGATCAATTTTTAAACACCGAGGATTTTAGATGAGTAAGCTACCTGCTACACCCAGAACCAGCATGGACTGAACTGTGAATTAATGAACCCTACAGTGGCACACGTGAACACTTACCACGCAACATTGTGTGGGTGCCGAGTAGATGCGAGGCCCTGAAGCATTTTACGTTTTTCTGCATCGTAGACGGCATTTGTGTACAAGCCAAACAAAGTTGACCAGTCTTCCTCTGACTGAGCAGCCACTGCAAAAACGACTCCCTGCAGATCGCCTGGAATCCTACAGATATAAATATATATTTTAAAACAAGAGCATGTATACAGACAGACAAAGCCTGTCGACAAACTGTTATACAGCAATCTATAGCAATGGCCCAGACAAGCCACTACCTTGTATAACATTTGACCATGATTTATGACCTTGAAGCTGGGATGATTAGAAGTGTATGTGACACTGCCTAGTGATGATGCTCATTTGCAGCAAGTTTCATTAAGGTTCAAGGAAACGTTGTCATTCACATCACATGTGGCACATGAGGTGGAACCAAACTGTGTACTCAAGGTCCCAACTACATCCCATTAAATCAATATACATAAAGTATAATAAAATTAAAAGGAATATCAGGATCTAAGATATACACTAACAATAATAATAATGTGTATTAAACAGCTGCCTGCCCTGAACATGAGTCTATTGTGAGCAGATGGATATGAATATAGCAGCTTATGTGTAAGAAATCTGCAGCATGGATAAAGTGTAAAATGTCCAATTAAAGTGTCGTGACAGTGATTTGTCTGGTTAGGAATTTAAAGAGTCTTACAGCTTGAGAGTAGAAGCTGTTCCTCAGTCTAGTGGTTCTACACTTGATGCTCTGCATCAACAGGTGGAGACAATACCACACAGTACATCCCAACTTTGACAGGCATAGAAAAAATAAACACACACACACACACACTTATAGAGTAGTCCCTCGTTTATCGCAGGGCTTTCCAAAGCCTGCCCCGTGATAAGTGAAAAACCACCAAGTAGAAATAGTAGTACGGTACCAGTAGTAAGTTGTTTTAGTACCGTATATACAAACCAGATTCCAAAAAAGTTGGGACACTAAACAAATTGTGAATAAAAACTTAATGCAATGATGTGGAGATGACAAATGTCAAAATTTTATTCGTAATAGAACATAGATGACAAATCAAAAGTTTAATCTGAGTAAATGTAATGTTTAAAGGAAAAATATGTTGATTCAAAATTTCACAGTGTCAACAAATCCCAAAAAAGTTGGGACAAGTAGCAATAAGTGGCTGGAAAAAGGAAATTGAGCATTATAACGAACAGCTGGAAGACCAATTAACACTAATTAGGTCAATTGACAACATGATTGGGTATAAAAAGAGCTTCTCAGAGTGTCAGTGTCTCTCAGAAGCCAAGATGGTAAGAGGATCACCAATTCCACCATTGTTGCACAGAAAGATAGTGCAGCAATACCAGAATGGTGTTACCCAGCGTAAAATAGCAAAGACTTTTAAGTTATCATCATCAACCGTGCATAACATCATCAAAAGATTCAGAGAATCTGGAACAATCACTGTGCGTAAGGGTCAAGGCCGTAAAACTCTACTGGATGCTCGTGATCTCCGGGCCCTTAAACGTCACTGCACCTCAAACAGGAATGCCACTGTCAAGGAAATAACAGAATGGGCTCAGGAATACTTCCAGAAAGCATTGTCAGTGAACACAATCCACCGTGCCATCCGCCGTTGCCAGCTGAAACTCTACAGTGCAAAGAGGAAGCCATTTCTAAGCAAGCTCCACAAGCTCAGACGTTTGCACTGGGCCAGGGGTCATTTAAAATGGAGTGTGGCAAAATGGAAGACTGTTCTGTGGTCAGATGAGTCACGATTTGAAGTTCTTTATGGAACACTGGGACGCCATGTCATCCGGACCAGAGAGGACAAGGATAGCCCAAGTTGTTATCAACGCTCCGTTCAGAAGCCTGCATCACTGATGGTATGGGGTTGCATGAGCGCTTGTGGCATGGGCAGCTTGCATGTCTGGAAAGGCACCATTAATGCAGAGAACTATGTTCAGGTTCTAGAACAACATATGCTCCATCTAGACGTCATCTCTTTCAGGGAAGACCCTGCATTTTTCAACAAGATAATGCCAGACCACATTCTGCAGCAATCACAACATCATGGCTACGTAGGAGAAGGATCCGGTACTGAAATGTCCAGCCTGCAGTCCAGATCTTTCACCTATAGAGAACATTTGGCGCATCATAAAGAGGAAGGTGCGACAAAGAAGGCCCAAGACGATTGAACAGTTAGAGGCCTGTATTAGACATGAATGGGAGAGCATTCCTATTTCTAAACTTGAGAAACTGGTCTCCTCTGTCCCCAGACGTCTGTTGAGTGTTGTAAGAAGAAGGGGGGATGCCACACAGTGGTAAAAATGGACTTGTCCCAACTTTTTGGGGATTTGTTGACACCATGAAATTTTGAAACAACATATTTTTCCCCTTAAAATGATACATTCTCTCAGTTTAAACTTTTGATCTGTGATTTGTGTTCTATTCTGAATAAAATACAGGTAGTCCTCGACTTACGACGGCCTCGGGTTACGACACGCATCTCCCATAAAAAAATGGGGAAAAAAATAAATAAATATATATATATATATATATATATATATATACAGCAAACCCTCGACCTACGTCACCCGCGACCTATGGCAACTCAGACTTACGATTTTATCATATTTAATAAAAATATGAAAAAAAAAAAATATATATTATTATTATTTTTTTTTTTTTTGTGTGTTTAAAGGTTCAGTATGCAGTTTCTGTAGAACTGCAGCACTTAGAAATATTTTCAACAGGCAAAGCATTCTGATCCCTCCCCCTCAGAGCCATATATGGCTCTGCCCCCTTGTGGTCTGTTAAATTTCAAATTCAAGCTCTGTTTTTATTGGCTGATTCAAATTCAAGCTCTGTTTTTATTGGCTGGTTACAAACTCTGTTTTTATTGGCTGGAAAATGGTGGGTCACCTTTTCTTTTTAGAAATGCTTATTTACCACCTGGAGAAGCAAGGGGACAATATATATATTTTTTTTTTTCAGAGATTACCTGGCTAACATCAGTCTGTCAGGAGGTAGTGACAGAGTGAAGAAATATGTTCATAAAAAAAGCTACATACTGAAGCTTTAAATGTTATTAATTTCATGTGTATAGCACTTTGTTGCAGCTGTGGTTGTTTTAAATGGCTTTATAAATAAAGTATAATTATTAATATTTCGTTTTTAATTACAATTTGATCGTATTTACGCAACTTCCGGTCGTTTCCGGTCGCCATTTTACTACTGTACTGCGGTCAATGGAGCTCTAGACGCTCCTGTCAGCTGGCTTTAGAGGACCGTGTGTCCGTTCAGGGTTGCCTCATACGGATAAATTTGCTGGAAACACTCGGTCAACTCTGTGGACGTCTCAGGCCCGGAGGAGCAGCCGCCGATCGCCCCGTGATCGCTTCAACAACGCCGCCCGACATGCTAAGGACAGCAGCTAACAGAGCAGCTAACACAGGCGAAGACACCAAGCCGACATGCCGCGGAGGGGCCATCTGCGGCCGGGAGCTCGCCGCAAATGTCCGCCTGGCAGTCGGGGGACACCGAGCTAACGCGGAGATACAAAGCCGACAGCCTTTTTGAATGAACTGACATGCTAACCAGTGCTACTAATGGCGGGGCCTAACCGTAGCTAACGCCGAGCAGTTGTTTTGGATGGAGAAACATCGCGGAGAAACGGCTTTCAGTAAGTTTTTTTTTTTTCTGGCTCCAAATATATGAAGTTAAGAAGCTAACAGTCATTCTTTTAAACAGTTTTGACCACGTGTGTGCGTGTGGAGCGTAAGGAAGCTGGGGGAGCTCGCACCCGAGCTGATGCTAAAAGACGAAGGCAGGCTTTGACCAGCTCAAAGTAAGACATTATATTTTTTATTTATTGTACAGTACTGTATTCATTTACTGTACAGTTCTGTGCATGTTCATGGCCTAGTATGTCTGCTTGTTCAGTCTCATGCCATTAAATATGTGTGCGGCGCTCCGTTAGCGGTATAGCCGCGACCTATGTCAGAAACGCGGACCTACGACAGGCAGGTGTTTTTGGTCCACGAGGTACGACAACATCGACCTAAGTCACACACGTAGGTCCCAATCCCTGACGTAACTCGAGGGCTTCCTGTAATCTAAAAAGAGAGAACTCGTGAATATTAATGATGTATTTTTGTGTCAGTCTAAACCCTGCCAATTTACATCTAAAATATAGGTAAGTCAGTAAACTGACCCCTTCCTATATTACTACATTAATGATGACCCGGACGTATATTACTACATTAATGGTGGCCCAGTAAAGGTCTCTAGAAAGTTTAATATTTAATAGTTCTGTACTTTGAATCTTGGCACAATTTTGTCCAAGTTTTTAGACTCTGAAAACTATAGTTTTTTGGCTGGGAAAGTGTGTCATGGCTACAGGAAACTGCTGGTTAATGTCACTTGAAGCTGAGGAATTGTCTGTACTCAACTTTTAAACATTTGTTGAAGTTTTTGGGTTAAAATTTGATGTTGCTGTGTGGTTCTGGTTCTGAGTAGTTTGGACTCTTTGCTGACGTGTCACAGATAAAAGCGCATCTACGTTTGACCTCTGTGTCAAAACTGTGCCTATAAGAGCTTCATGGTTCATCTGAAAGTTGCTGTCGAGTGGTATCGCTACATTTTAAGCAGGAATAATAGCATCTTTTGTCTGGAGCTGTCGGATCGAGGTTCTGGTGCCGGTCCATTTAGTACTGACGTGTTGCTGTACGGAAAAAAGTCTGTGTCGGCGACATGTATTTTGCTATTTTTACTGGGCGCAGCTTGGTAGAACTGTTCAGATGTGAAACGATATTTTCGCAGAATTTTTGGGGTGTAATTTAATCGTCTTATGAGTTGAAAAAGAGTCGTTTGAGATAAGCTATATGCTGATGCTAACATTTGTTTATGCGCTGTGATTGGTTCAAAGCGATCATGTGAAACGCGCTACTGGTCAACAAATTTCAGTTTTATTCTCACAATTCTGACAGATTGTCTGGCTTGGTTCGTTTCTATGCATGAAATATCGTCAGAAACTGTTAAAAGCGGTGTTTTGAGATATTTACAAGTGTTTTGGAGCAATTCAGAAGTCCGTTCGAAAAAAATTCCAACGGTACGTCAAGGTCAGTGAAGGAATCACGTGCGACACGTCACCGGAAGTGACGTGACCCAGATAGAGAAAAAAAGGAAAAAGATCTTTTTTTTTAATATCTAAAAGTTCACAGAACTTGTTCTAAACATTTTAAACACATCGATTTGTTTCTTAAATGAACGTTTGTTTAAACGATTGTCACATCCAGGCTAAAACTCATCCCAAAAGTTGACGTTTATGCGATTTAGTTCGAAGCTACTGCTAATGCTGGCGGTAGTCAACGCAGCCTTAGAGTCAACAGCGCCTCTATAGCGGCCAGGAAGAGTAATTACAGTCACATTGTGGTAAATTCATGCTGCAATCTGCTGGTTAAAAGAATGAGAACAAGGAACATCTACACAGAATGGATGCTAAACCCTCTGCATTTATTTTTAAAACATCTGTTAAACTTATTCTGTGCATTCCAGTTTATTTTAAATAAAAAGTTTAAAATAACAAACAAAAAGCATCTGCTGACTTGATTTTCACAAAAAAACAAAACAAAGATAGCAGAACAAATTTGAAGATGTCAAATAACAAATTAATAAAAATCACTGATTTTTATTTGGAATAACATCTGTAATGTTATGCTGAGCACACAAAATCTCCAGTTTATTTTAAATAAATAAAAAATTAAAATAGCAAACAGGAAATCCTATTGTCACTCCTGAGACCTGTCAAAATATAGCAAAACAGTTTAGCCAAACTGCAATACCTCTTTTTAAGGCATGATGGAGTAGCATCCTGGGAAAATTTTAGTGTGAATATTGCATTTATTTCAAATCTTTTAAAAAGCGTTTGAGTAAGTAGAACAGAAATCGTGCTTGGGTTAGTTAGTAACTGTTGTTAAAAAATAAGTTATATGTAAAGTTGACACTGCAAGAGTGCATTTTACTTTTACAAGTTCATTAAGGGTAAGTCCTGGAAGAAGGTACCTATGAATAAAAATACTTATTACACAGTGAAACACTTAAACTACATAGCTGGTTAGTTTGATTGACTCAGTGCTACATTAAAAGTGAAGATTTATTTGCACACATTAAAATACGAACTGTCTTATTGATTTTCACAAAAAATCAAAACAAAGATGGAAGTTCAAAAAGGTGCGCGTCCAAGGCTCATACAGTATGTGCCTCTAGAAGACTCATACAACAAAGGGTACCAAGAGGAACCCCGAAGCCGAAGACCTGCTCCCCCTGCACCTCGCACAGAGAGAAAATCTCTCTCATTGTGTGATGACTACTTAGCTGCCCGAAATGTCTTGCAGAAAAAAGATGAACATCCATCGCAGTTCTTTCACAGAATTTTCAAGGCGTATTCAGGCGACATAAAGGAACCGGGACTGGAAGAGCAGACGCTTTTCAAATCTGTTTTCAGAAATAATCTAATCTCTGATATTAGATTCAAGTTGCCATTGTACACCTGGTGTCAATTAGAAGTAACATCTTTGGATGAAATAAAACAGGGTGCTATAAAGGTTTTTGAGGCTCACATGCAAAGCAAAACACCCTCTGAGGTGTGCCCAGGTCAAAAGGTCGTATCCCAGTCGCTAGAAATAGAAGAGGTTCTCTCTCCTATAGAAAGCGAGAATAAACACTGTCGTATCAAAGGCCCTCTGACCTCAGAAGAGAAGGAGAACATACGTCGGTTGTTAGAAAAGTTGGATAATGCAAGCAAGAATAAACAAGATTTTCAAACTGACAAACAACTGTCAAAGTATGCAGGACTTTTATATTGAAAACAGACTGTGGCATTTTAGCAAACCATTTTACAAAACACATACATCACAGAGCCACAGGCTGAAAGCCTCAATTGGGGCCATATAAAGTAAGTACCGACACCCACGCGTGCTCACCCTGGCCTGCTCAGAGCAGGGTGTAATAACACACCGTCAGTAACCCTAGATTAGTTTAATTTATATGGCATTTTAAACTCATAAGCAGAAAAACATGATGTATGTTTTTTACTTTTTATATGCTTTGTCTGTATTTTGGTAAACTGTCTTTGAGTTATTGTATGGCATTTTCAGTTAACCCTGTGCTATAAGAAATATAAGATTGAGTCAGGCCTCACATTAACACACGCACAGCAAAGGTCATATATGCATGCTCACTCAGGCCCAGGAGGAGGCCTGAACAGAATTAGGTCAAGTAGATAAGAACGCCAGAAGGTTGCAGAGGGAAACCTTTCCGTTGTCGGTTTTGCTGTGTTGTCATATAGAACTCCCCAAAATAAATAAAAAGAACACTTTGTTAGACGAGCTGAAGGCCTCTTAAAACAGAGCTCTATGATTCAAGGCCTGTTAAAAATGAAAAGAGTTTTTAAAGCATTTAAAACAAAGATAATTAAAATAAAATGTAATCTTTGAATAAGCAATTTTTGAACCATGCTACAGCAGCCAGACAAGCAGCTCTAGCGCACACACACACAAGCACATGAGCAGGTCTCGCTCTGAACAGAAATAGGTCAGATGAGATAAAAAGTGCACACTTTTACAAACTCACAGAGGAAGAGCTGCGGAGGAGTTTGTAGGCTCTTAACAGTTCACTTCTAAATCAAACACATATAATTATATAAAAAAAAGTGTTCTTATATGAAACAAAGTGTGATAAGTGATTGAATATGTGAAGTGTGTGTCAAGTAATTAACTAAAGATGCAGGATTATGTATTGTGAGTAAGTGAATGTGATTTATATGTTTTCTTTTAAAATTCACAGCAAACTAAAAAGATGCTTCACTGCTGATGGTTGAAAAATAGTTTTTGAATATTACACAGCACGTTAAAAGAGTGTTTTTTCCACAGTTTGAGTAAATTTAGGTAAAAGTTGAGGATCTAGGTGAAAGTTGAAAATTTCTTCTGACTGAAAAAATTGGAAACTTTGCCCAAATGACAGATGGCATTAGGTCATTCTCTGCTGAGGGAGGGTGACAGCTGAGAGAGACATTATGTCACCAGTCCGGTGAAGGCTGAGAAAGTTACCTCATCACTGACCAATGAGTACTAACAAAAATGATGTAATTCTCCAATGGGGGGCGCAGAAAAAGCCCAGTTTCCCTATAAAAGATGAATCTGAGAGGAGAAAGGGGCTGAAGATTTTTTGAAGACCGTTTGGATATTACTGGACAAAGACGGACGCTCTGGAACTACAAAGAAGAAGATAGAATATTCTAAAAAGACTCTCCTTGGACAAAAAAGGAGATATTTTTGCTTCAGCCTGGATCCCTTGCTATTCTTCTTCAAAATTGGATTAATTGCAGAGCTGGAATATAGCCTCAAATCTTGATTCAGGATTGAGGTATTTTTTCCTTGCCTTTGGTAAATAGCCCCTGTGGATTTGCCGACAGAAGGTAAGGAAATATTCCCATTCTTGTCCAGGGCATTAAAATTATATTAAATATAGTATAACAAGCAACAAGACTGCTACTACCTGAAGATGGAAAATCAGTTACAGGGATTCCTCTGTTGTTGAAAAATTAAAGTGATTTTGGAAGAAACTCTGTGCGCTGACGGAGCGCCGCAAGGCTGTTTATGTTAGTGGAACACGGTGTACTTTTATCTTCGCTCTGCTGTTGAGGGCCTCACGTCAGCTCGACTGAGCAATGATGGATTAAAAGCCGCTCTTTTGTGGAATACTATTTTTCCTGATCTAAAGATGTTTTTTTTGTGGAACAAAACAACATCTTTTGATAAGATTCAACAATAATTATGGAGTACAATTTGCTGAAGTTGCTGAAGTCATGAAGAATTCTTTGAATTTGCTGGATACTTTGGGAAAACTGGATTGATTCAAGAAGAGTTGTTTCCTGGACAAAAGGATTGCTTTTTGCGGCATCGGGATCTGCTCTGACAGGTCTTGGCTTATCAACTTGTTTAAAGGGAGCACCGCTTCTGAAACCTTGCTTGTCAGCGCCGCAGAACAGCAGATGGAACCTTGAGGGATTACCACATTTTCTAATGGATTATAATTGTCTGTTTCTGGATTACCATCTTTTTGAAGGGATATAACACTTTTGTGGAAGAATTGAATTGCCTAAAGGGATTACCAGATTTTTATGTGGAATTACCACGAAGATTTATTCAGTCTGCTAGAAGTGCAGACTTTTCTGGCTGGAGTGCGGCGGGATCGCCGGTGGGTTTTTCTGTAGAAAAATAACACGATTTCCCTGGTTGAATTATAACAAATTTTCCTGGAAGATCAAAACAGGTTTCCTGGATAAAAGTAGAATACTTAATGTGGAGTGCTCATTGGATTACAACTCAAATTTAATTAAGGATTGAAAATATCTTAGAGCCCGGTGTGTGGAAGACATCTTTTGGTAAGCTGTGAATCATTTAATTCTCTTAAATGCAAATCATGTAACCTGATTGAATCTTTTATGTAGTAAGTAGTGCTTATGCTGTTAATCCCCTGCAACTAGAAAAATAAAGAAACATAAAAACGTACAAATTTGGATTTTCCTTGACTCACCTTGATATTAAATGATGGAAAACTTGGTTCAAGATAACAACAATATCACTGGAGGTTTTGAATGGTTGTCTTAGCCAAAAAGAGTAAAACAACATCCTAGGATCTTACTTTCCAAGATCCTAAAATTTATTAGGCCGGAAACAATTACGATCTACAAGAGGTAAGGCTGTCGTTTAATGCACGTTTCTCTGGAAGATACGATCTGACTCCATTCTGCTAAGTCAGGCTATCTATCGGGGTGAAAATAAAGGATGTGATGTGCAGATGTAGACAGTGAACAAGCCTAAGTGAATTACCTCGTCTCAGCCTTAATCCTAACTGATCTGGAGACATATCGGGTAATACTCGTGTGCAAGGATAAAAGTTCAGGACCCGTTACCGGAGAAAGGCTGGAGTGAGGACTTGTTGCAAGTCCTACGGCTAACCTCACTCACGTAGAATTAACACAACAAAATGTTGGTGCCAGCTGGAACAGTGACTCACAATGGTTTAAAGGGAGCCCGCTCCTAAAGCACCTCAGATTGAAAAGTCTGAGACAAGCGATGAACCACAAAAGGTAGTTGTTCACTCTTTAAGAGACCCAAAATGATTCAGATCGAACCAGGTGGGTGAAAACCAAGGTCTACCGGTGGGTGAACTTCAAAAGAAATTGAAGTATGAGGACCTATACTCATGTAACAATGCATGGTCCCAACAGAAACCCCCGAGCCTCGGAACTGCATCTCCCACGCCTCGAACAGAACAGTTCGAGACATGCAAAGAGTCACGAATGTCCCAGAAAAAAGGCACAACACCTCTATGCTCGGCGGAGATAGAGGAAGTAAGTAGTTTGTTAGCAGATTTGAATGTTACAGTGCTTGACCAACCTGATACAATGAGTGGCGTTATCATTGATAATGACACTATCAACATTGACCTACCTGGAGCAATGTGCAGCACTATCTTTCACAAAAACTCAGAGCGCACAGATAACATTAATAACATCGACACAGATGTCACAGATGTTGACAATAAAGATGTTGACAGCAAACAAAATGCTGACAGTCAACAAGATCCTGAAGGTCATGACACTGTCTGTCTAACAGATGGTACCGCAGAAGGCACGGATGACTCCCCAACCGAGATCACAAGCCCGGTAAGTGAACCTTCAAATACAGGTGAGGCAGAAGAGACCCAACAGTTGGACCCAACCCTGGCCCAACATGAGAACCTCCTCTGCGAGCTGGAACAATCAGCACTCACTGAACACTACCTACCACAGGTAGTAGAAGGTGTGGAGATCCAAGGATCCCACACCGAAGACGCTGTACTGTCCTCTGGGACAGATAAATCGGCAATCAGCCAAGCTTTCGATGAAACCTTGGTTCAAGAGCATTTGAGTCTAGAACTAATCAGAAATGACATAGTTTCTACAGACTCAAAGAGCCCCTCTTCAGTCAAGAAGTGGGAAAACACACACAACGACAGTGACCCGTCGCGGTCTGAACAATCAGACACACCTGCGATTGCGCCAACAGTTGTGACACACCTGAATTACACAGAAAGAGGTAAACGTAAGAAGAAACGTTGGCTGATACCTAAAAGGTTCCTGTGTACTGTCTACTCTCAGCTGCGAAAACAGTTTAAACTAAGCAATGGCATCCTGACTTGTGCCCATGGACGGACGTCCTCACCTGTGTTTGTGGTCCCCTATGACCTCAGGGGGGTGATGTTAGGTCATGCCCAAGACAAAGAAAAAGATTTCAATAACCCCACAAACGACAAAGATCTTGCAAACTCACAGACTTCATGGGAAATTAAGGTCGTCCAAGCACACGATAGTAAATAAACTAAACAGTTTAAACTATATTAGTTGCTAAAAGAAACGGTTCCAACTAGAACTTAGAAACGCTAAGTTTAAAAACCCACAACAAAAACTAACCTTAACAACCGTTTAAATCTATAGGATTTAATTGACATCGGTTATAAAGCTAAGACCTGTTTTTCTTGTGATACACGTTGGATTCTGACGACCAGAGTGAGTTGAAGCAGTGAAACGTTGTTTTCTAGTTGCTTAATTGCTACTTTTGTTGTTATTGAAGTTTGGTATTGTTTTCTGAACACTCCCAGCCAAAAGAGGTTTTTATTAATGATAAGTTAAAGACTTAATGGATTTAACTATGCCAACATGCTGTTAATTTTTGTTAAAAAACCTCGATAATTGAAGAGTCAATGTAGATTAAAGCTACGTAAGGTACTATAATCTACACTGATCTCACAATCATTTTAGTAGAACCGATTCGATCGTTTCTATTCTAGATCATCTATTCATTTTGATGAGTCTCGCCATAGACTTCAAAATTTATAGGGAATACCAAATCCTACGTCGTCGTCTAAAAGGACAACAGACATTTAGACCAAACTATATTGTCTTTTCTGTTTTTTAGTTTAACTAAAACTAAATCACGAATGGAGGAATAGTTTGGAAGAAGTGGCCTTCGTTACAGAAGCCCTCCTGAACCGTCTGTAGACGTAGATCCCTATATTTAACTTTGATGCATGATCCACCCCTTAATTGGTAGTTATAGCTGATCTAAACCATGAGAGCTTGCTTACCAGGTGCATATAGGTAAGGCTTAATGTAAAATCCCAATCATAACCCCACCTAAAACCACATAATTGCATGACACATAGAACCAGAGTGGCACGGACTGGAAACCAACCAGCCTTCAACCTTCGATGTGGGGAGCTGCTACTTCAACGTTGGTCTTCGACCTTCATCCAAGGGTCGCCTCCTCTGCGTCAATCGAGGGATCCCCTCTACATGCTGATTAAAACAATTGTTGCTAATGAAGTCGACAACTCTAATCAATATGGAATTACTGTGGAATTACCGCTGTGGATTATAAGACTTTGTTTTTCAAAGGATTAAAAGCTTTCCGCTATGGGATTACCTACAAACAGTATGGAATTTCCCAAAAAATTATGGGATTATAAATTTTGATTTTTTCCTCTTGTTGGATTATATCAAGATCAGAGACATTTGGTGGTATCCTTTCATGTTGGAACTCATCCCCATAGACAGGCGATGACTTCCAAAAGGGGGGACTGTAGTAAACCAGACGGGGTTCTCCAATACACCTTCGTCTCTTTGATATGTCCTAGTGACACCTTTTCACTGATACTCTCAGTAAAAAGACATTAACACTATTTTATTACATTATTTTGAATCAAAACACAATAAATCATAAGAGACTCTCTTATTCCTCTATTTTTGTGTTAATGAATAACCTTATGTTACTTGTATAAGCATTATTGAATCCAATGTTATTTCAAAATAATGATCACTTCTTCATACGATGAATAAAACGTTGAAAGTGAATTAATATGTCAGACTGAACTCCTCAGTTTGTTAGAAGTTAGAATACAGTTTAAATCAGTTGTTTTATGAAGCTGGCTTCAGTCTAATCTGTTCTCTCTCTTCATTCTAAACGACTTCTTAAAACAATCTTCTCCTATCCGAGTGACCTTCATTTCGAACTCCCTTCCACTGGTTCGTTTGAACCAATCGGGGAAGAACAAGTCACTGATCAGATCCTTCCTTAAAGTTCTAAGCTTAGCTGGAACTGAGAGAGTTTGCTGAAGGTCCTCAAGACATGAGGTTCCCCAAAGAGCTGAATGAACGCCAGTCACACGCTAAGGACACATCATTCAGTTAAAGACTTATAACATGCCAAGTTATAAGTCATCTAAAAAAAGCTGAAAAGCTCCATCTGAATGAAACTCATTCAAAGAATATTTTATCTTGAAAAGCCAAACCGGAACTGAGGTCGCTACTTCGGGAGGTTGACGTAGATCTCATGGAAGCCACTGGAAGGTGAACAGCTGAAGCCTGATCAACATGAGAAGCACGGATGGATGGTCTGTGTACGTTGAGGCTAATCTACTTTGCCGTAGCCGAGATGAAGAATCTTCGCCAGGTAAAGAGTCGTTGTTCCCCGCGGACGAGAGTCTAGCTGAAGCCGCCGAAGAGTGTGCTTTTCCTGGTTAAAACACTTCAAGATAATCCCTCTCCTCATCCTCCATTTTCTTTCTTCCTCCATTTTCTCTCCCTGAAACTTTCTTATTAAGTTAACTAAACCAGTTAACTAAACTTTAAGTTATTGTGCCAGCAGAGATATAAGTTAATAACACCCACAACTTGTGTTCTGTTGTTCCTATGAAGTTACAGACGCGTATTTCATCTGTGCTGAAGTTAGTTATAGGAAAATTTGATCGATCCAATCATGTACATATGTGTGATGTAATTTATAATTATGTTAAATAAATGGTTCAGTCTTGCTGGACCAACATAAGTTTAATGTTTCTTGTGAATTACACCTGGTCTAATCACCTCCAAGGTGTATAATTATTGATATTAATCTAAAAAGAGAGAACTTGTGAATATTAATGATGTATTTTTGTGTCAGTCTAAACACTGCCAATTTACATCTAAAATATAGGTAAGTCAGTATACTGACCCCTTCCTATATTACTACATAAGCGTTACATAGGTCTAATTTTGTGAAGATGGTAGCGGGTTGTAACTGTTCCTGGATGGAGTCGATTAACGGTAGTGGATATTTATTTTTTATTGTTATGTTATTTAGACCTCTATAATCAATGCAAGGACATAGTGCCTTATCCTTTTTAGCTACGAAGAAGAATCCTACCCCCACTGTAGAAGTAGACGGACTGATAATCCCTGTATCCAGAGATGCCTCAATGTAAGACCTCATGGAGTCGCGTTCAGGACCCGAAAGTTGGAATAAGCGACTTGCTGGTAGGGGGGCTCCAGGGAGAAGGTCGATGGAGCAGTCATATGGGCCATGAGGAGGTAGAGAAAGGGCTTTATGTTTACTAAATACCAGGGCCAGATCATGGTATTCAGGAGGAACGTGGGAGAGATCAATGTTCTCTGGGTTCTGTATATTTATAGAGGGTTTGGAAATGCCAGAGCGGAGACAGTATTTTAAACACTTGTCGCTCAACTCTTTCTACCCTACCAAGTTCCCAATTGATGTGGGGATTGTGAACCCGGAGCCAGGGAAAACCTAAAATTAATTGTGTATTGGGCGAATCGAACACAAAAAACTAACATCTTCATGATGATTACCAGAAGTAATTAAATGTAGATCGGTTGTCTTGAATTGTATTTGTGCTAAGGTCTCTCCAGTTACTCCAGCTATGGAGACTGAATCCATCTTGATGACGGGGAGAGATCATTTCTTGACCAAATCTTGGCTAATCAAGTTTTGCTCTGCACCAGAGTCAATCAATGCAGACACAGGGAAAGGGTTTTTGTTAACCTGAATAACCCTGGGTAAAGTGAATCTACTAGGGAGTGTAAACGAGGAAATACCCACCAGTAACTCCCGTTCTACCGGCGGGCGTTTTCGTTTCCCCTGACGGGACATGCTGCAATGAAATGTCCCCCTTCACCACAATAATTACAAAGTTTAAAGTTTCTACGCCTTTGCCTCTCAGAAGAATTTAAACAGGTTCTCCCAATCTGCATGGGCTCAGGTTCAGTTGAATTAAATTGATAACCAGGAGATGGCACCAGAGAACACTGAGATTTATTATTATCAAATTTACTGTTGACATGGTAACCCCCCGCTGATGACATAGAAAACCTGGAAGTGAAGGCTCTGTGGGAGTTGCAGTCCCACTCACGGCAGTGTTCCCAGAAACGTTCGTCAATGGAGATTGCTAAATTTATTAATGTGTCCAAGTTAGGTGGCTCGTCTCTTGTTGCAATCTGGTCCTTAAAATGTGATCGGACAAAGAGTTTAAGAAGGTACCTTGTAATGCCCTGTCGTTCCAGTCAGTTTGAGCTGCCAGCACACGGAACTCCAGGGCGTGTTCAGCGACAGGACGCCGGGCCTGACGTAACCACATTATCCGCTTTTCCGCATTGGGTTGCTGAAGCGGCCGGTCAAAAATCCTGCGAAATTCGCTTAACAAACTGTTGAACGAGACAGAGTCCAAGTTGTGCTGATGAATGAACGAAGTCGCCCATTGGAGGGCGTTACCTTTTAACACTAGGAATACCAAACACATGTACTTGTACATATTTTACATATAGCTCCCATGGGAGACTGTAAAATGACAGATTGAGGAATTTGCATTCCATTAGGTTTGTGTGACCCCCTGGGGCTGAAGTCTTTTGTGTGCTCAAAACATCCCCCCAGTAGCCAAAACAAAACATCTCAACAACAACATTCCTTCTGCAGGTTCAAAGTGCAGCTTTTTACAACACAGACCAAACTTTTGGAGATGTTGATGACTCTTTGCAAATGTCAACGCTAGAAACTTCAGTTTATTTTATAGATATACGTTTTATACTTTTTATACTACTATGCAAAAACTCAAGACAGTATTACACTTTTATTATTTCATTTTATGCTTATGTTCATTGGGTGTTTGGTGTTTTAGTGGTGTTTGGTGTTTCAGTGTTGGTGTAAATTTTCATACTTTTATACTATTATGAAAAAACTCAGGACAGTGTTACACTTTTTTACTATTTTACTATTTTATGTTATGTTTATTAAATGTT
>JBBPBX010045350.1:0-27065 GCA_038048925.1 Garcialebias charrua
TGGGGGGAACCATAGACATTAATACGCATTATTGTCTGGGGGCAACTAAAGAGCTCTACAGAAAGTCTTCTGTCACATTTGGAAAAGCACGATTAGCTGGAATTCCAAGACGCCTTCAGGGTTCACGAAAAACTCCGACAGACAGTTGCGACAGGCTGATGGAAACCGGTCACAACTACACGTTCACAGAATGGCGAAATTATTGTATTTTTGGCCTTTGTCGGGATTATTGATCGCACATCGTACAGAGGGCAAAATTATCGTACAAATACGAAAATTATCGTACACCTGGCAAACACTGAGCCTGAGTATAATGGAGACCCCTGATGGACGAAAAAAGGTACTGCAGACAGGAGCATAATAATTTCTAGAAAAACCAAAAACAGGTCGGAGTCATTTTTATTTATTTAATTTAGTCATCCAGTTGGGTTATTCGTTCTGAAACATTTAATAAAAGTAAAAGGATGCAGGTGCAGATTTTAATAACTGTTTGGAGTCAGATGAATAAAAGAAGAGGACAGATTGGGGTTGGAAGAAAAATAAATAATAATAATAATAGTAATGAATTCAATTTATAACACACTTTTCATTAATGGAAATCTCAAAGTGCTAAGGAGGGAGTAGCCCTCACAGACAGGTCTTAAATAAATACATCTTTAATTTTAATCTATTGAGGACATAAATTGAATATTAATTTATAATAAGTGGAGAGTTGGACTTTAAAAATCGACCAAGGGTTGACAAAGACCCGGCAGGGGGCTTTAGTCGGCCTGCAGATGAATCTGAATTATTAAAAAATTAAAAATAATAATAATAATAAACGCTATTTTCTTAAAAATCTGCAGTAATAAAACAGCTACGCTCGAAGCTCAATTTATGGGTTCACAGTTGCTTCCTAGATGTGGAAAATGGATTTAAAATTCATTCATTTCTAAATTTTGATGCACTTTTAACATGCAGGAAAGGGTTTTAACAGAACTGTTTTTTGTATGTCCAGAAGCCCAGATTTAGCTTTTTTTTTTAGATTTCTCTACCTGGATTATTGAGCATGCATCAGGGTATTTAACAAAACAGTTTGTTGAATAAATGTTTTAAAACGTGCAATCACTGATCAGTTTTTTAATATGTAATGCACTTAAATGTTAAACTGAGTAAAAGTGTAAAAGGACAATTAATTTAATGTTAATACTTTTATAATTTATTTATTCTTTGCACTAATACAAAGGAAAAAAAATGGACTTTTGGAATGAGTATTCTGGTCTGACCCCCTTGAGATCAGATTAAGCTGTATGCGGCCCCCAGATCAAAATGAGTTTGACACCCCTGGACTAATAGTTATATACCTGGAACAACAGGCCAAAATGAACGAGCCCATATTTTTACTTTGAATAAATGAGCCACTGAGCTTAATAATCTCAAATTGATAATTTAGGAGGGCATCTAGCTGTGCAGTTTAGACATTGAAAATATACACAGATCAAAGATAAAATCATGTGGAGGCAGAATAGGCTTGCTTAAAAAGAAAAGTCTTTATGCTGCTTTTAAAGTCAACCAGTGACTGTGGAGCTCTCAGGTCGTCAGGGAGGGAGTTCCACAGGCGGGGGGCAGCCACACAGAATGCTCGGTCTCCCATGGTCCTCAATTTGGTCCGAGGAATATGAAGTAAATTACTGTTCTGTGATCGTAGAGACCGGGTGGATGAATATGGTGCAAGAATGTCCTTTAGATAGTCAGGTGAAGTGCCGTGCAAGCATTGATGGGTAATGAGAGCAGTTTTGTACTGAATTCTGTAGGTGACAGGAAGCCAATGGAGGTTATGGAGAATGGGTGTAATATGTTCAAATTTACGAACTCTCAACAGAATCCTTGCTGCACTGTTTTGAATGTATTGAAGTTTCTGAAGGTTTTTGCCAGGGATACCAATAAACAGGGAGTTGCAGTAGTCGAGCCTGGAGGAGACAAAGGCATGGACGAGTTTCTCAGCATCAGGAAAAGTCAGAGATGGGCGAAGTCTGGAGATGTTTCGAAGATGGAAGAAGCAGGTTTTAAACAGATGCTTAATGTGATTTTCAAATGTAAGATGAGAGTCCATTTTTATTCCAAGATTTGTAACAGAGGTGGAGAGGGGGATGTCTTGACCAGAGAAGGAGATTGTTGTTAAAGTTGATGTTTGTATCTGGTGAGGGGTGCCAATCAATATGGCCTCAGTCTTCGAGCAGTTTAATTGAAGAAAGTTCTGATTCATCCATGCCTTTATTTCCTCCAGGCAGGCAGAGAGAACAGTGAGTGAAGACGGAGATAGGGATGATGATGATGTTCCAGTCCTGATGTAAAGCTGTGTGTCGTCGGCATAGCAGTGAAAAGAAATGTTGAACTGATTAATAATTTGACCTAAAGGCAGCATGTAGAGGGAAAACAGCAGGGGCCCCAGAACTGACCCCTGAGGGACACCACAGGAGACACCGACTGTCTGGGAAGTGGCATTGCCAAGGCTAACACATTCCAGCCTATTGGAGAGGAAAGAATTGAACCAGTCCAGGACAGTGTCACAGAGACCGACCTCCACATGAAGACGGTGGAGGAGGATACTATGGTCCACAGTGTCGAAGGCTGCAGTGAGGTCAAGGAGGACAAGGATGGAGGGAGAACCAGTGTCAGCAGCCATGAGGACATCATTTGTTACTCTCAGCAGTGCAGTCTCAGTACTGTGAGCTGCTCTGAATCCAGACTGGAACTTCTCATACAGAGAGTGTTGCTGTAGGTGGTCCTGCAGCTGAGCAGCAACTGCTTTCTCCAGCACTTTGGACAGAAATGGGAGGTGGGAAATTGGGCGGTAATTAGAAAAAATGTCGGGATCCAAATTAGATTTTTTCAGAAGAGGCCTAATGATGGCAGTTTTTAGAGGCAATGGAACATGACCAGATTGTAGAGACTTGTTTATTATTTGTGTGATTAATGGGCTTATTGCAGAGTGATTGGATTTTATGAGAGACGAGGGGAAGGGATCCAGGGCGCAGGATGAAGGCTTCATTTTCTTGAGGATGGTCTCCACCTCACTCTGAACAACTTCATCAAAGCTGCTCAGGGTCCCAGAAAGCAGACGGGTAGATGGCACACTAAGATCAGGGAGGTTGTGGAGCTGAGATCTGATAGTGTCAACTTTGTTTTTAAATGATGAGAGGAACAGGTTGCATTTTTGAACAGAGTCCTCATGAGTTTGTTTAATGGGATTAAGCAGATGAGTTATTGTGGAGAAGAGCTGTTTAGAGTTTCCAGGGCAGGTGTTGATGATGTTGGAATAATATTTGGAGCGTGCTTCTTTAAGAGAATAGGCGTACGCTTTCTGATGTTCTTTGTACGCTTGCTTATGTACCGAGAGACCAGATGATTTTACACGTCTCTCAATAGCACGGCCAGTTGCCTTCATCCTGCGCAGCTCATCAGTGTACCAGGGGGCTGAACGGGAGAAAGACACCAGTCTTGTCTTCAAGGGAGCATGTAGGTCCAGAAGCTCCTGGAGAGATTGGTTGTAATAATTCACAGAGTCATCTGCAGATGAGTGATTGACGGCGGTCAGGGCGTGAAGATCAGCAGACAAAACATCAGGGGAGATGTTTTTATAGTCACGGAACTGGATGGGTCGTTTTGGGTTAGAAGAAGGCGAAGTTGAAGGCACTTCCAGGGAGATGACCCTGTGGTCTGAGACACCCAGGTCATATACAGACAAGTTATTGATGAGTACAGTGTCTGTAATCACCAAATCCAGAGTATGCCCCCTGTTGTGCGTAGGGGCGTCCACATGTTGGGTGAGGTTGAGAGATTCCAAAAGAGACTTAAAATCTGTAGCCAGAGGGGAAGAGGAATTGTCCATGTGGATATTTAGATCGCCAAGAAAAATAGTTTTTACAGGGGAGGTGCAGAAAAAAGTGAGGAGGTCATGCATTTCTGAGTTAAATGAAACATGCGGTTTGGGAGGTCTATAAATCAATATAACGTTCATCAGGAGTGGGGCTTTGAAGTTGAAGGCCAAACATTCAAAAGAAGAAAAATTATGAGAAGACAGATGTGACAATTTTAAATTACTGCGGTAGATTACAGCCAGACCACCACCGCGGCCAGTGCAGCGGGCTCTCTGCAGATAACTGTATCCAGAGGGACAAGCTTCATTCAGAGAACTGAACACGTCTGGTTGATGCCAAGTTTCTGTGAGGCACATGAGGTCCAAGTTTTTCTCCAGAATGTGATCATGAATTAGACATGATTTATTGGATAGTGATTGTACATTGAAAAGTTCTATTTTATTGCTAGTTGGTGTGGGAGGTTTTTGAACCGGTTTAAGCAGACTGAAGTCCACTCCACGTTTTCCTTGACACCTCGTGCGCTGCGGACTATAATAATAATAATAATAATGAATTCAATTTATAATGCACTTTTCATTAATAAAAATCTCAAAGTGCTACAAAGTGTAACAAAGCAAAGATCAAAATAAAACAAGTGATAAAATCAATAATAATATTCGACTAAGATCAAAGATAAAATCATGTGGATGCAGATTAGGCTTGCTTAAAAAATAAATAAAATAAAACAAGTGATAAAATCAAGTAAAATCAATAATGATATCAGCTAAGATCAAAGATAAAATCATGTGGAGGCAGAATAGGCTTGCTTAAAAAGAAAAGTCTTTATGCTGCTTTTAAAGTCAACCAGTGACTGTGGAGCTCTCAGGTCGTCAGGGAGGGAGTTCCACAGGCGGGGGGCAGCCACACAGAATGCTCGGTCTCCCATGGTCCTCAATTTGGTCCGAGGAATATGAAGGAAATTACTGTTCTGTGATCGTAGAGACCGGGTGGATGAATATGGTGCAAGAATGTCCTTTAGATAGTCAGGTGAAGTGCCGTGCAAGCATTGATGGGTAATGAGAGCAGTTTTGTACTGAATTCTGTAGGTGACAGGAAGCCAATGGAGGTTATGGAGAATGGGTGTAATATGTTCAAATTTACGAACTCTCAACAGAATCCTTGCTGCACTGTTTTGAATGTATTGAAGTTTCTGAAGGTTTTTGCCAGGGATACCAATAAACAGGGAGTTGCAGTAGTCGAGCCTGGAGGAGACAAAGGCATGGACGAGTTTCTCAGCATCAGGAAAAGTCAGAGATGGGCGAAGTCTGGAGATGTTTCGAAGATGGAAGAAGCAGGTTTTAAACAGATGCTTAATGTGATTTTCAAATGTAAGATGAGAGTCCATTTTTATTCCAAGATTTGTAACAGAGGTGGAGAGGGGGATGTCTTGACCAGAGAAGGAGATTGTTGTTAAAGTTGATGTTTGTATCTGGTGAGGGGTGCCAATCAATATGGCCTCAGTCTTCGAGCAGTTTAATTGAAGAAAGTTCTGATTCATCCATGCCTTTATTTCCTCCAGGCAGGCAGAGAGAACAGTGAGTGAAGACGGAGATAGGGATGATGATGATGTTCCAGTCCTGATGTAAAGCTGTGTGTCGTCGGCATAGCAGTGAAAAGAAATGTTGAACTGATTAATAATTTGACCTAAAGGCAGCATGTAGAGGGAAAACAGCAGGGGCCCCAGAACTGACCCCTGAGGGACACCACAGGAGACACCGACTGTCTGGGAAGTGGCATTGCCAAGGCTAACACATTCCAGCCTATTGGAGAGGAAAGATTTGAACCAGTCCAGGACAGTGTCACAGAGACCGACCTCCACATGAAGACGGTGGAGGAGGATACTATGGTCCACAGTGTCGAAGGCTGCAGTGAGGTCAAGGAGGACAAGGATGGAGGGAGAACCAGTGTCAGCAGCCATGAGGACATCATTTGTAACTCTCAGCAATGCAGTCTCAGTACTGTGAGCTGCTCTGAATCCAGACTGGAACTTCTCATACAGAGAGTGTTGCTGTAGGTGGTCCTGCAGCTGAGCAGCAACTGCTTTCTCCAGCACTTTGGACAGAAATGGGAGGTGGGAAATTGGGCGGTAATTAGAAAAAATGTCGGGATCCAAATTAGATTTTTTCAGAAGAGGCCTAATGATGGCAGTTTTTAGAGGCAATGGAACATGACCAGATTGTAGAGACTTGTTTATTATTTGTGTGATTAATGGGCTTATTGCAGAGTGATTGGATTTTATGAGAGACGAGGGGAAGGGATCCAGGGCGCAGGATGAAGGCTTCATTTTCTTGAGGATGGTCTCCACCTCACTCTGAACGACTTCATCAAAGCTGCTCAGGGTCCCAGAAAGCAGACGGGTAGATGGCACACTAAGATCAGGGAGGTTGTGGAGCTGAGATCTGATAGTGTCAACTTTGTTTTTAAATGATGAGAGGAACAGGTTGCATTTTTGAACAGAGTCCTCATGAGTTTGTTTAATGGGATTAAGCAGATGAGTTATTGTGGAGAAGAGCTGTTTAGAGTTTCCAGGGCAGGTGTTGATGATGTTGGAATAATATTTGGAGCGTGCTTCTTTAAGAGAATAGGCGTACGCTTTCTGATGTTCTTTGTACGCTTGCTTATGTACCGAGAGACCAGATGATTTTACACGTCTCTCAATAGCACGGCCAGTTGCCTTCATCCTGCGCAGCTCATCAGTGTACCAAGGGGCTGAACGGGAGAAAGACACCAGTCTTGACTTCAAGGGAGCATGTAGGTCCAGAAGCTCCTGGAGAGATTGGTTGTAGTAATCCACAGAGTCATCTGCAGATGAGTGATTGACAGCGGTCAGGGCGTGAAGATCAGCAGACAAAACATCAGGGGAAATGTTTTTATAGTCACGGAACTGGATAGGTCGTTTTGGGTTAGAAGCAGGCGAAGTTGAAGGCACTTCCAGGGAGATGACCCTGTGGTCTGAGACACCCAGGTCATATACAGACAAGTTATTGAGTACAGTGTCTGTAATCACCAAATCCAGAGTATGCCCCCTGTTGTGCGTAGGGGCGTCCACATGTTGGGTGAGGTTGAGAGATTCCAAAAGAGACTTAAAATCTGTAGCCAGAGGGGAAGAGGAATTGTCCATGTGGATATTTAGATCGCCAAGAAAAATAGTTTTTACAGGGGAGGTGCAGAAAAAAGTGAGGAGGTCATGCATTTCTGAGTTAAATGAAACATGCGGTTTGGGAGGTCTATAAATCAATATAACGTTCATCAGGAGTGGGGCTTTGAAGTTGAAGGCCAAACATTCAAAAGAAGAAAAATTATGAGAAGACAGATGTGACAATTTTAAATTACTGCAGTAGATTACAGCCAGACCACCACCGCGGCCAGTGCAGCGGGCTCTCTGCAGATAACTGTATCCAGAGGGACAAGGGACTACAGACGCAGCGTTCTGATGACGTAGTCGAGGTGCGACACGTCTCCCGGACGGAATCAATTCAGAGCGAGAATAAACAGATTTCTTTCTAGAGCCTCTATGGATGTAACGAGGTCTACGCAGAAGTCCCAGTTTTTTATGATGGAAACAGAAGGTGGAATGGAGCAGTTGTTAAGTCCAAGCAACTGCGAAGCGGAGTAGGTCAACATGACACCAGCCAAACCGGGGGAGCTAGCATAGAGCTAGCCACTAACAGCAGACCCACGGCTCCGAGAGATAAAACCAAGCAGTGAGATGTAACTTGAATGAGCATAACTTGAAGAGGAGCACAGAAGAAAGTCCAGAACGGTCCAGACGACACAGGAAGTTGACAGAAGCAGCAGGTAAGCAAAACAAAAACTGCAGCCAAGTAGTTCTCCAAGCAAAGTTTGTGCAAGGTTTGTGCTTGAGTTTGACAGGAGGCAGACAGCCCAATATTCCGGTTAGGAAGTACTAACCAAGCTGTCCGTAAAGTCCTTGATTAAAAAAACCACTGAACAAAATAAGTCCAGATAAATGTCCAAAAATAAAAATAAAAAATAGCAACAGTAAAACAACTTTTCAGCGTGGAGAAGCGGCAAACATCACGACATCACGCCAGCGTCCTCTCCCAGGTCAGGTGCAACCTCAGGCTGATGCAGGCTGTGAAGAACGATGCAGACCGTCACAGTGGTCACTGTCTGACTCAGAGTCTGAGTCTGGCTCTGGAGGTTCAAATGAGTAGGGCTGGAGAACTCCAATTAGGCTGCCAGCCTTCGCGAACATCTTCAGGGTGCAGGACACGGGCGCAGTACTGCGCTGAAACCACGCCCACGCGCTGACACGCCCCCAGCGTTTCAGACCAGGGCACAATTATGTTTTTTCATTATTTTTGAGACTTAATTTTATAAGGTAAACAATGTTTTTAATCAGTCAGATTTATATGGGTGATTAATAACACATATTTATGCCGTGTGACAAACTCAAAACACACATTTAATTTTACTTTACACGGTCTTTAAAAATAAAAAAATCTACTTGTCAGGGTTTACAGGCAGGCTTGAACCCAGTGGTGCAGACAAGAGTACACAGGAGGCAGGAATACAAAAATAGATATTTAATGATAATAAATCAAAAAGCTGACAGGGCAGCAAACTCACTCTTAGGAGACATGATCAACACAGGAGACATCAGGGGAGACCCAACGAGGACACCACAAGGAACTAACTGACAGACAGGCTATATATACACAGAGACAAGACAGGACGCAATCACAAAACACCTGGGAACAATTAACTAACTAAAGACACAGAGCAGGACTGGTATACTAAATAAATAAAGGTTTAAATAAAAGGAGACTAAACTGGAGGTCAAACCAAGAGTGATCAAACATTGAGACCAGAAGGGAAACTAATAAAAGGTTAAACTAAGAGTAAATAAACAAGGAGACTTAAACTAGAAGTAAAGGACTGGAGATGTAGAAACTAAATACAAGAAGTAAGAACTGATAAACAAGGAGACCAGGGGAATTACCAAACCTAAACATTAATAAATACTGGGGCAGGATCTAGGGAATAAGGCTAACCATGAAGCTAGGAAAACTGGTACAAGGGAAACTAAATAAAACTAAAAACAAATATCTAGAGCTGGCTGACAGAAAACAAAAGGAGAACAGAACAAAGGATACCCACTAGATGGTGCCATCCTGGTGCCATCCTGACAGTACCCCCCTCAAAGACACCCCCAGGCGTCCCCAAGAACCCACCCCTCCAAAAAGACAAGGGCGGGCGGAGGGAGGAACAGCAAGGACGGTGGGCCCAAACACAAACAGACAAGGACAAACACCAAGACACAGGCTAAACTAAGAACAAGAACACAAAAAACGTCCAGACGGGCAACGGCCCGTCCATCAGGCAGGAGCCGGTCGGGCGGTCGGCCGGGATGCCGCCCCACAGGCAGGAACCGGTCAGGCGGTCGGCCGGGATGCTGTCCCTCAGGCAGGAGCCGGTCAGGCGGTCAGCCGGGATGCTGTCCCTCAGGCAGGAGCCGGTCAGGCGGTCGTCCGGGATGCTGTCCCTCAGGCAGGAGCCGGTCAGGCGGTCGTCCGGGAGGCCGCCCCCCCCAAGGCAGGAACCACGTTGGCTGGTACATAGACTCCTGCGGCAGGTGCGGGTGCACAGACATTGTCGGGCGGTGCGACTACACCGAACGTGGAGACGTTGTCGTCGAGACCATCCATCGACGTGGACGCTCCGGCGGTGTGGAAACCCACCAAGGCCCACTCAGAACAGGAAATTTGAGAGGCGCTCTCTAGAGCCCTCCAGGAAACGAGAGCAGTCGTGACGTCTGGCATTGAGACGTCGTCTGCTTCGTCAAGCGGTGAACAGGAATCAGGAGCCAGTCTGGGGGCTGGCGTGGGAGCCAGTCTGGGTGCTGGCGTTGAGATGTCTGCGGTGCGGAGACCCTCCGGAGACGTCGAGGCATCATTGGGCGAGACACCCGGCGAGACATCAGGCGAGACAACGGGCGAGACATCAAGCGAGCAGACCTCTGGCGGCGAGACCTCTGGCGGCGAGACCTCTGGCTGCGAGACCTCTGGCTGCGAGACCTCTGGCTGCGAGACCTCTGGCTGCGAGACCTCTGGCTGCGAGACCTCTGGCTGCGAGACCTCGTGCTGCGAGACCTCGTGCTGCGAGACCTCGTGCTGCGAGACCTCGTGCTGCGAGACCTCGTGCTGCGAGACCTCGTGCTGCGAGACACCGTTCTGCGAGACACCGTGCTGCGAGACACCGTGGGAGGAGTCCACCAAGACCCACTCGGCACAGGAAACTGGAGGGGGTCTCTCCTGGGACCCCTCGGCACAGGAAACTGGAGGGGGTCTCTCCTGGGACCCCTCGGCACAGGAAACTGGAGACCTCGTGCTGCGAGACCTCGTGCTGCAAGACACTGTGCTGCGAGACACCGTGCTACGAGACACCGTGCTGCGAGACACCGTGGGAGGAGTCCACCAGGACCCACCGTGCTGCGAGACACCGTGCTGCGAGACACCCTGCTGCGAGACACCGTGGGAGGAGTCCACCAGGACCCACTCGGCACAGGAAACTGGAGGGGGTCTCTCCTGGGACCCCTCGGCACAGGAAACTGGAGGGGGTCTCTCCTGGGACCCCTCGGCTAGTCGGCGAGGAGACGTTTGCTGCAGTCGGCGAGGAGACGTTTGCTGCAGTCGGCGAGGAGACGTCTGCTGCAGTCGGCGAGGAGACGTCTGCTGCAGTCGGCGAGGAGACGTCTGCTGCAGTCGGCGTGGAGGGCAGAGAGGGGGCCTGAGACCCACGTCTACCCCTCCTTCTGCTGGAGCGAGAAGCCTGAACTGCAACTGGGTCTGATGCAATAGGTTCAGGAGTAGCTTCCTTCAATGTTCTGATTTCACTCAGGAGCGCCAGTAAGAAATCCACGGTGGCGACTTCTGCTGGAAGCTGACTGGTTGTGGTAGAGGCTTTTGGAAGCTGGCTTGTAGCTGTTTTGGCTGCTGGAATCTGACTGGTAGCTGTTTTAGCTGCTGGAAGCTGGCTGGTAGCTGTTTTAGCTGCTGGAAGCTGGCTGGTAGCTGTTTTAGCTGCTGGAAGCTGGCTGGTAGCTGTTTTAGCTGCTGGAAGCTGGCTGGTAGCTGTTTTAGCTGCTGGAAGCTGGCTGGTAGCTGTTAGCTGTGGAAGCTGTGGAAGCTGGCTGGTAGCTGTTTTAGCTGCTGGAAGCTGGCTGGTAGCTGTTTTAGCTGCTGGAAGCTGGCTGGTAGCTGTTTTAGCTGCTGGAAGCTGGCTGGTAGCTGTTTTAGCAGGCTGCTGGTTGTTGGTGGTTGCAGGCTTAAAAACAGGAAAGTCCAGATCTGGTGGAGGACTAGGACGGACTGCCTGGAGTCGGATGAGTGGCTCCAACCAACGCTTCTCTACCAATACTTCGTCCAGAATTTCCTCCATACCAGGGGAGTCAATTAACCAAGGAATAGAAAGATATTCCTGAAACATGGCTGTGGTGGCCTCCCACCTCTCCAACAGATCACAGGAAGAGCCTGAGTTCAAATATCTCTGGACTGTATCACAGAGCCTTGAATAATCCTCAAAAGGGAGTCTGGAAAAACAATACTTGTCTGCTGGGTTCATGTTTTATGGTGGTGTCCTACTGTCAGGGTTTACAGGCAGGCTTGAACCCAGTGGTGCAGACAAGAGTACACAGGAGGCAGGAATACAAAAATAGATATTTAATGATAATAAATCAAAAAGCTGACAGGGCAGCAAACTCACTCTTAGGAGACATGATCAACACAGGAGACATCAGGGGAGACCCAACGAGGACACCACAAGGAACTAACTGACAGACAGGCTATATATACACAGAGACAAGACAGGACGCAATCACAAAACACCTGGGAACAATTAACTAACTAAAGACACAGAGCAGGACTGGTATACTAAATAAATAAAGGTTTAAATAAAAGGAGACTAAACTGGAGGTCAAACCAAGAGTGATCAAACATTGAGACCAGAAGGGAAACTAATAAAAGGTTAAACTAAGAGTAAATAAACAAGGAGACTTAAACTAGAAGTAAAGGACTGGAGATGTAGAAACTAAATACAAGAAGTAAGAACTGATAAACAAGGAGACCAGGGGAATTACCAAACCTAAACATTAATAAATACTGGGGCAGGATCTAGGGAATAAGGCTAACCATGAAGCTAGGAAAACTGGTACAAGGGAAACTAAATAAAACTAAAAACAAATATCTAGAGCTGGCTGACAGAAAACAAAAGGAGAACAGAACAAAGGATACCCACTAGATGGTGCCATCCTGGTGCCATCCTGACACTACTGATTGGGTTGGAATTGATATGTGGCTAGTAAAAAATATAATAGAATATGTACTTAAGCCTTTCACATACATTTGTAATATGTCTTTTCAAACAGGTACATTTCTAAGCAAAATGAAAAGTGGACTGTTAGCTCAACAGAATACATTTGTACGCCAAGCTCAGCTGAACCAGTTATTTGATTGTGCTTTCTGGAAAACAATACATTTTTACATTTAGGCACTCCTGCAATCACTTGCAGAACAGGCACATCCTGCACTCCTGCAATCGTCACACTTTTTCCTGTTACAAACTAACTCCGGCCCCCACCAGAGAAGGGAAAAGTTATGTGGCCCACACAGGAAAAAGTTTGGGGACCCCTGCTATAGATCATGAATTACTTTTACATACATTGGAGAAATATGGTGTTAGAGGCATTGCACATTCTTGGATAAAAAGTTACCTGAATCAAAGACATCAATACGTACAAATAAATAATGTAAATTCTGATTTATTAGAGGTTACCTGTGGAGTAACACAAGGCTCGGTGCTGGGTCCTAAACTTTTTTTACTTTACATAAATGATATATGCAATGAATCTAAGTTGTTATCATTTACTTGCTCTGGTAATAGTTTGGAGCAGGTCCTCAATATAATGAAAGGAGAATCACTAAATTATGATAAAACAAAATGTGTAATATTTAGTAACAAGAAATTACAAAATAATTTCAAACTCATGATAAACAGTATTGAAATAGAACGAGTTTATGAAATCAGATTTTTGGGGGTGATACTAGATTACAAATTGCATTGGAAGGCTCATATTGATCATGTTAAGGCCAAAATGTCAAAAACTATTGCAATACTGAATAAAACAAAACATCTCCTACATAACCTGATGCATGCTCAAATCTCCTCCTATCTCCTAAATAAGAAATCACTTTACTTGTTATACTGTTGTTTCATACTTCCATACATGAACTATTGTGTTGAGATATGGGGAAACTTGTGTAAAACCAACACAAAACCAGTTTACATGCTCCAGAAGAAAGCTATCAGAATTATAAATGCATCTGATTACTTTCATCCAACTAATGAGATATTTCTTACATTGCATATTTTAAAATTTTACGACTTAGTAGAACTCAGAACAGCACTGATTATGTACAAAGCCTATAATAAACTCCTTCCAAGCTGTATACAAAAGTGGTTCAAAATTAAAGAGAAAAACTATGATTAACGAGAGAAGGGTTTATTTGAAAAACCAAAGGTTAGGACAAATATTAAAAACAACTGTATTTCAGTCAGAGGGATTCAGGTGTGGAATAGTTGTAGTAAGGAGTTTCAATTGTGTTTTTCAATCTTTAAATTAAAAAAAAAACATATAAAAATAATTTACTAAACAAATATAATAGGACTTGAGTGTTTTTTTCTGCTTTTCCTATTTTGTGTTTTGTATTTTGATGAGCTTGTTTAGCTGGAATTCGTTGATATGTTTGAAAAAAACAAATATACAGGATATTTTTCTGCTGCTTTGATTTTGATGTATAACAAAGTGAGGGTGTAAAAAGCTTGTGCTTCTGCCTACAATTTTTTTTGATCTGCACTGTGTTTTTTTGTGTTCTTAATTATTTTTACGAATCTGGTTTGGTTCAGAATGTGTATGTAAGTTTAGGGACAGGACTAGATAAGCCATTGCTTCTTCCTGTTCACTTTTTGAACATTTTTGTTTTGTTTCCAGAATATTTTGGTGGAAATATTTACATTTTTATTTTATTATGGTATTGTCTAAAAATTTTAACTGTTCAAAATCAAATAAAGAAATAAAAATAAAAATAAAAAACCATACAAGACTAATAGCCTACAAAAATCAACTTTAAATATAGGCTATTATACAGATGAACAAAAACATTTTTAGAGCAAAATCTTTTGAAAAAAATATAGAACAAGCTAAACCAGCCACTAGGGAGCACAAGCCAGTGTATCTCCTGTGCCGGTCCCAAGCCCGGGTAAATGGTGAGGGTTGTGTCAGGAAGGGCATCCGATGTAAAACACTTTTGCCAAAACTATAATGCAAGTTCATCAAAGTGAAACCATACCGGATCGGTCGAGGCCCGGGTTAACAACGACCGCCACCAGTGCTGTTGACAAACAGGGTGCCGGCGGAAATTGTGCTACTGTTAGTCGAAGACCCCGAGGAGGGAAACGTGTCAGGAGACAGAGGGAGAAGAGGAAAGTGAAGAATGTAGGACTGAGGGTTGCAACTCTAAATGTCAAGACAATGACAGGCAAAGGTAGAGAGCTGGCTGACATGATGCAGAGAAGAAAGGTAGATGTTTTATGTGTCCAAGAGACCAAGTGGAAAGGCAGCAAGGCCCGCAGCATTGGAGCAGGATTCAAACTGTTTTACCATGGTGTGGATAGAAAGAGAAATGGAGTAGGGGTGGTCCTGAAGGAGGAGCTGGCAAAGAATGTAGTAGAGGTGAAAAGAGTGTCAGATAGGGTGATGTGCCTGAAGGTAGAAGTAGAATGTCTGATACTAAACATAATCAGTGGTTATGCTCCACAGGTTGAATGTGATGGGGAGGAGAAAGATAAATTTTGGAAAGATCTGGATGAAGTGATAGAGAGTATTCCGAGGGAGGAAAGAGTGGTGATTGGAGTAGACCTGAATGGACATATTGGTGAAGGAAACAGAGGGGATGAGGAAGTGATGGGTAGGTTTGGTGTCAAGGAAAGAAACCAGGAAGGACAGATGATGGTGGATGTGAAGTCAAATCAGAAAAAGGAAGAAAAAAAGAAAAAGAAAAAAAAAAACATGCAGTCACATGGACCTAAAAGTGGGACGGACAATGAGAGAACAGGAAGCAGAAGAAAAGAGGAAGAGGAAGTCAAACAAATGGGAGTAGTGGACTCTTGACGATAGTTCTTAGTCAAACAAATGGGAGTAGTGGACTCTTGACAAGAGATCTTGTGTCAACCTGTGTGGAACTGGATGAATCTGTGAACGGGTGAAGAGGCAGCCGGTAAGACTAACCATATTGTTTGTAAGATTGAACTTTAAGGCTTCCTACATTCCTCCAGCTGGGCTTCCAGGGTGTCGGTCGGCTAATTAGCACCCATTAACAGCAACATGTATGAACTGAATATGAACTGAAGTGGTGGATTGTGGTGGAGAAACCTGGTGTTGATTAATTGTTTGTTTATTATTGAACTGATTGTTGTGTTGTTGGGTGGTGGATTTGGTTGTTAAATTAACTAAAAGTTATTTATATTAAATAATTATGATTAACATTAAAAAGTAGTTGTTTAATAAATGTAAATGTTAATAAATGTAAATGTTATATAGAAGGAAAGTTAACTTGAAATGCACTTTAAAGATGCACTTTACACACTTTAAAGAGTTTAAGTAGTTACTGGTTCATTTAATTTTGACTACTTTGTGGGTTTAATCCACAATGGGTGCTCAATATTTATATAATTTATTTTCTGTGTATTGAGTGAAAATAATAACTTTTATTTAGAAGTAATTGTATGTTTCTTTGGGTTTGTTTAAAGGTTTTTACCTGCTTCTGGACCAAATAGGAGCATTTCTTGTCACTAATAAATAAATGGTGGTCAAAAGAAGAAAATTGCTTGGTCCTTTGAGTAAGACCCTGTTAAACAAGTTTACATGAATTCATCCATCCCTTCTCAAGTGGGGAAGCTGCACAGTTTAAGAAGATAACTTGACAGTAAAAACCGGTTGGCAGTAAACACCGGACCTCTTGGGGACTGATAAAAGGATCTTGACAACGAAGAGACAGTTGCTGACATCACTTGTTTGCCCCACATCTGAACAAATTGATTCAAATGATGAAAGAGCCAACTGATGAGAAGACTGTTGAACAATTAAAGATGGAGAGAACAACAGCAAAAAGGTCATTAACTCGATTGGTCAATAATATAACTCGGACGCATGAGGACATGACTGAAGAGGAATTAAAAGACAGCTTCCACAAGCTCAACATAGAAGCTGAAAAAGTTATGACGGCAAATGATGATCTAGAAGCAAGTCTCATTGCAGAAGTGGAATCCGAATTGGGTGGAAATGAAGAAGCCACATTAAGTAAACAGCAGATGTCTGACCTGGAAAATACTGCAAAAGAATGTGGAGCAAAAGTAAGAGAAGTTAAAAGCTTAATCCAGGAGACCCTGTGGAGAACTTTTGGAAAGACTGAACTGTTAATTGCACTTCAAGTAGCAGAATCAGAATGTGAACATGTTGCCACCATCAAACCAGGAGTGGAAAAGGAGGCATATGACTTCACCATCAACCACCTGAAGGAACTTTTAAAAACTGCAAAAGAAGTTCATTGTAAATGGAAGAGATGGATCCCTTATAATTATAAGGAGGAAATCCAAGATCGTCTGGGAGGATTGGAAGTAAGTGTCCCCAAGCTTGTGTCTAGGACAGCAGAGTTCATTCATACAAAGCTAAAGGAGGATGAAGAAAAAAAGGGGCAAAGTGTACCTCCTCAAAATTATTCTCTACCAACCATCAAACTGAAACCAACATCTCTCCCAAAGTTTCTTGGAAACAAACGTGATTTTTACAGATGGAGAAGGGATTGGGAAGCACTTCAAAAGCAAGGAGAACCAACCGGTTCAAAAGAGGTGAAAAAAGTGCAGCTCCTGGACAGCCTGGACGAGAGAATCACGAGAGACCTTCGCTTAACTTCCTACAACACTCCAGAAGATATTTTTCAAGTCCTTGAGAACCGCTATGGAAACCAGACTGCAATTGCAATTGAAATTGTGGAAGAGCTACAGAGAATTCCTGCAGTTAGAGGTCACCAGCCAAGAAGAATCGTGGAGTTGATTCAAGCTGTTGAAAAAGCTCTTAAGGATTTAATCGATCTTGGAAATACTGGCGCCATTAAAAACCCTTTGGTGACAAAGTCAATTGAAACTAAACTTCCTGAAGTTTTGAAGAAGGAGTGGCTCGTTTATGCAGCTGATAAAAGGAATGCAGTGATGCCAGAGAATCGATTTGATCACCTCCTTGCATTTCTGAAAGACCAAGAAAAGATTTATGAACAACTAGAGCAATTGAGAGAGGAGGAGTCAAGCAGACAAGAAACCCGATGGGAACAAAAACATGCCAGAACCAAGGCAGTCAAAGCAAGTGATGACTTTTCAAGATGTGTTGTCTGTGGCGATGGAAAGCACAGAAAAAGACTCTATTTTTGCAATCAGTTCAAAACATTAACATTAACTGAGAAAAGAGCTGCTGTCAAAAAGGTAGGAGCCTGCACCAAGTGTTTGGAAATACATGATGATGAATCATACTGCAAACCTGGGTTTTTGTGCAAGAACCAAGACTGCAGGAATGGAGAAAGTCCACATCACTATTATCTATGTCCAAGTTCTGAAGTTAAGAAGAGCAATGCAGTCCAGAGGAGGAACCAAATCAGTCTGGAGAAAGACAAAAGTAGCAGAAAGTACACAGAGGATCAAGAAGAATTTCTTAAGCAATTGTCACCTGAGTTGGCCAAACATTGCAGAGATGTATTTTCAAATGCTGCATCTAGAGCCTTCAATTCAACTCTGAATCAGTCAAATCTCTTGATGGATAGTGGACTACAGGAACTTCCAGTTTTAATGATGCTTCTTGAAGTTACTGCTAATGCTGGACAAAAGATTGGCACATTAATCGATTTGGCGTCGGATACAAATTACATAACACACAAGGCTGCAAGTAGATTAAATCTACAAAGTGAGGACATCACTCTTATTGTCCATGGAGTTGGAGGAATGAAAGTTTGTGTGGAAACGAAACGTTACCTCCTGAAGATTCGTGTCAAAACCTCCGGAGGCACCTTGAGATCCTACCAGCTTGTTTGTTATGGACTTGACAACATTGCAGACATTCATAAGCATGTTAAAGCAAAACAGCTGCAAAGATTTTTTCCAGAAATACCACTGAATGAGCTTGCAAGGCCCAGAGAAATAAGCTTACTCATAAGCCATAGGGAAGGTCAGTTGACACCACAAAGAATTAAAGTTGTGGAGAACCTTGTACTGTGGGATGGCCCCTTAGGGAAAGTGGTTGGAGGAACTCATCCAGAATTGTTTGAAGAATTTGCCATGAAAGTTCATACAACCAAAACACATTATGCAAGGTCCATGAGGACAGCTGCTGTGAAATATGAAGAAATCATTCATGAGATCCCACAACATTCGCCAATAAAACATCAGGTCTCCACTCAACTCAAGGTTTCAAAGACTGCAAGTTTACTCTCATTTACTCATCTTGAAGAGGAGCGGCAAGTTATTCAGAATAACAGCTATGTTGACGACATTCTGACGTCCCACAATGACCCAGACAGGTTAAAGGAAATCACAGAAAATGTGGAGCACATTCTTAAAGCTGGAGGTTTCAAACCCTGGGTGTTTTCTGGGCAAAGTGGGAGGAAAGATTGTACCAACAAACAGGATGAAGCAGGAAAAAAGACTATGGTTCTACCAAACCAGATGCGGGACGAGGATAAAAAAGCACCCGGTCTGGGGTACATTGTGGAGGAGGATAAGCTCCATGTCATGGTTAGCATAAATTGTTCAAAGAAGAGGGAAAAAATGCGACCTGGACAAAACCTCCAGTTGGACCAAGTCAGGAGTCAAACACCTAACCCTTTGACAAGACGAGAGCTCCTCAGCCAAGGGCCTGGTCTGTATGACCCAATTGGTTTGGTGACCCCTGCAAAGCAGAAGGGGGAAATCCTGGTGCGGAAAGCCTTCCAGGAAGCAAAAAATGTGAGTAACCAAGTAAAAGACACCTGGGATTTAGCACTCTCAAATGATGTTCGAGAAGATGCAATCATGCTCTTTGAAGAGTACACTCGGCTTGGTAAAATCCAGTTCATCAGGAAAAATCAAGCTGTAAGTAAACCAAAGTGGGAGGCAGTCTGCTCAACTGGGGTAATCTCCGTTAGAGAACGACAAGATGCCCTCAGGGACATTTTTCTTACTGCTCAAATGGATGCCAACTTTCCCAACGCAACCACAGATAGGTTGGTGGTTTACAAAAAGTCTGGATTATTAGTCTGTGGCAACAGAATACAGATCTTCAGAGAAGACCGAGTTGCAGTTCCCATCATCCCCTATGATACCTGTAGAGGAACGTATGGAAAGACAAACCAAAGAGGAATAAAACTCCAGATGTACCAAGTACGGCAACAGAGGAACGTATGGAAAGTCAAACAAATGAGGAATAAAACTCCAGATGTACCAAATTTGACAATGGAATTGCGATCTTCCCAGTGGTTCATGGAAAGATCGAGTGGGAGGTGTGAAGTCAAATCAGAAAAAGGAAGAAAAAAGAAAAAAAAAAAGAAAAGAAAAAAACATGCAGTCACATGGACCTAAAAGTGGGACTTTAAAGATGCACTTTACACACTTTAAAGAGTTTAAGTAGTTACTGGTTCATTTAATTTCGACTACTTTGTGGGTTTAATTCACGATGGGTTGCTCAAATTTATTTATATTTTCTGTGTATTGAGTGTAAATAAGTCATGTAAACTTTTATTTAGAAGTAATTGTATGTTCCTTTGGGTTTGTTTAAAGGTTTTTACCTGCTTCTGGACCAAATTGGAGCATTTCTTGTCACTAATAAATAAAAGGTGGTCAAAAGAAGAAAATTGCTTGGTCCTTTGAGTAAGACCCTGTTAAATCATGTTTGCATGAATTTATCCATCCCTCCTCAAGTGGGGAAGCCGCACAGTTTAAGAAAATAACTTGACACGCACCATCATATGTAAATTGCAAGCTGAGGTAACACATACATGTAAATTGACAGATCACACCTCCTCTTGGTACGGTGCCTTGTTGAAGACCTTTCTTTTTCACCAAGCATACTTTGCCTCCTCATGATTCTACTTTTGATCTTAGTTGATACTGTTATTGATTTTACTTGTTTTATTACTTGTTTTATTGACATTTAATTCTGTTGCACTTTGTAGCACTTTGAGATTTTCATTAATTTATTATTATTATTATTATTATTGATGTTCTTGACCAGTCCCGCAACATTTATATCATCAGCAAACGTGATGAGTGTGTTTGAGCTGTGAGTGGCGACACAATCGTGAGTGTACATATGAAACAAGGTGGGACTGAAGAGAGAGCCCTGAGGCACACATTCAGTGGATGATGCATAGGAGCCCATCATGTCGTGTTAAGGGAAAAGTTGTATCATGTCGTACCGGTTTTTGCTGCACATGTATCAAATCACTGATGCATTGAATCATTAGGGCATCAAATCAGTAGTTCATCGATGTGCTGGTTCATCGATGTGCTGGTGCACCAGATCATTAATGTATTTTAGTGCTGTTGCAGTGAATCAATGGTGCATCAAATGTTTGAGGCATCAAGTCACTGGTGTGTCCAATTAGTGGGTCATCGAATCATTGGTGCATGATCAGAGCAGTTAATCACTGGTGCTTTAAATCAACGTTGGATCGTCTCGACCAGAGATACTCATACGGTCCTGGTTTAGCTTTTTAGAAAATGTATCGTACATGCAATTGCACCTGCTTTAACCCAACAGTTTGGATTATTCAACCATATGAAAGCAACTGAATTAAACTAACAGAATTGTTGATGTCATCTTGTTTTAAGTTTATGTACGTCATAGTTTGCAGTCATTGAGTTTCAGATAACTAAAGGTAACAAATAATTAGATTTCCAATTAGATGTATTTATTCTCTTCAGGACTTTTTTGCTTTGTTATTAGTAGGCTGGTAGTTTATTTAAATAATTTCACTCAGTAATCAAATATTTTAATAAAAATGATATAACATGTAATACTTTGATTCCTTTATATATTATTAAAATGCACAGATGTATCAACTTTTTTTAATTACGGTAGTTTTTTTTATCCAACGCCTTTTTTGCTTGTGAATGACAGATTTCAGCCGGCTCTTGCACCACCCACGGTGAAATGAGTTTAGTCGCAGTGTGAAACCACTCTTGACACCGAACCATCGCACATTGGATCACATGAATACCTAATTATGACCAAAAAAAAGATTTAAATGCCACATTGGCTGCTAATACGGTTTTACGTTTTAAAGAGATTAAAGCGTCTGAGATGCCAGTTATGTAGACTTCCTTTTCAAGAAATGTGACCAATTCGGTTTATGTCACTAGACAAAGTATTTCCTTCATTTTTTTGTCTGAATGATCTCTGTTGGTCAGGCTGTAAGACGAGACGTTGCTAAAGTCGCTCTGGCGCTGCTTCTCCCTGTGGAACAAGCCGGGGGATAAAAAAGCACTTTGCTCTAATTAACATTTTTTTTTTCTCTCGGCCCAGAATTGCTCCAGTTCCCTACATTTACATTTACAGGCTTTTAGTCGGCTCTTTAAAAAAAAACCTAGCAGAATAATTACTAAGCAACGATAACGAGCAGTCTGACGTAAGGGCTGGGGGAAGACGGCGCCTTGACGAGACCAAGAAATGTGGAAAAATCGGTTTACTGTAAAAACGAAATGAGACACGGTGGAGCAACAAAAGAAACAAATGTTCATCTTGATGTCATCTTGTTTTAAGTTTTTGTACGTCATAGTTTGCAGTCATTGAGTTTCAGATAGCTAAAGGTAACAAATAATTAGATTTCCAATTAGATGTATTTATTCTCTTCAGGACTTTTTGCTTTGTTATTAGTAGGCCGGTAGTTTATTTAAATAATTTCACTCCGTAATCAAATATTTTAATAAAAATGATATATGATATAACATGTAATACTTTGATTCCTTTATATATTATTAAAATGCACAGATTTGTCAACTTTTTTTAATTACAGTAGTAATGATTACTAAGATATTTGGAAAAATCGGTTTACTGTAAAAACGAAACGAGACACGGTGGAGCAACAAAAGAAACAAGTGTTCATCTGGAAGAGGCTTTATTTCTTGTTTTATCTGAAAATTGAGCCGTCCGGGTCAGCGCCACTATGCTTTTACCTTCACCACAAAGTGCACAGAGAAGCAGAAAATGAGGGGAAAAAATACCACATCACCGGCACAATTCTAAAAACTGATTTAATTGCATTTATATATTTATGTCATTTTAAACATCTACAGCATTTCCACAAAACAAGCCTGTTTCTGTTGCGCATGTTGTGGCAGTTGGTCCGGTCACTCGTGCATTAAGTCCATCCTGAGCAGAAGGGTTGAACATATTAGTAAACAACTGGGCAGATATTAATGAAATGTTCAGGAAATAATCACAAGTTCTAAAACTGATTACCAATTGGAATCAATCGGATTCAAGATGGCCACCACAGCCAAGTGATCTTTAAAAAAAAATGGCTGTACTCTTCTGGTTTTACAGATGTTGACCTACTGTTTGCTGTGGTAGTAAGTAGCTGAGACAGATCCCCAACACAAACTGAGCAGATTGAACAAGAGTTTTATTAATTTTTCTTCCATTCCTTTTTGTCTGTTAGCAAAATATGTCACGGCACAAGGAATGGATTTGGAAGAAATGTTCACTGGATGCAAATCTGCAGCTGAACAACGTTTTGGAGTTAAGCTTATTCAAGATGGCCGCCACTGCTAACTGATCCTAAAAAACACAAACAGTCGTAATTCTGTCATTTTTCTAGATACTGAGCTAAACTGTGGCTCGTTGGTGGCCGAGAGCGACTCGGAGCATTTACTTTGAGCGTCTCGGGATCTTGTTGCGTTTTCTCACGATTACAACGTTGTCATTTTCTTATAAGATGATAAAACGCGGACACTGAAGTCAGCGGGCGATATGCATTCCTTCAAAGAACGCAGGAGCTTTTATTATTTAAAATTTCTGCTCAGATTCCTCCTGGTTTCAGGCTGGATGTTTCCTCTGTGTCTGTTTGTCAACGGAGTCAGATTCTGAACACGCTGATGGAGTCTGCCATGGAGATACTCCGCTTGTTTTTGTTCATCGAGCACAGACGTGGCTTTGTGTACTGTATGTCTGCTGTGTGTGTGAAGGTCATTTTCCCGTTTTACACAAGGACCCTGAACGCACCGATCTGCCTTTCGCTCACTGCCATTCTCTCATACCTGCTGTGACCTCGTTCCCTTCATGAGTTTTTTATTTATTTTTTACTTCCTCTCCTGCTGCTCCGTCGCTGTTGGCTCCCCATGATCCATCTCCCGCTCCTCTTCTCCAATCTGTCTCAATCTTCCTCTTTTTTTTCCCTCTGTCCCTGCTCTCTTTCCTCTGCAGCCTCGATTTACTCAGCGTGAATAGCTGGGATGCTTTTGTAGATGGTTTCCATAGCGACGGCGGCCCATTCAAACACGAAATTCAAGTTCGTTTCGTGAGGAGAGAAACCAATTTCCCCCAACATCTGCCCCCATCGAAACCCATCTAAACTCAAAATGGTTTTATTTTTTGTTCCTACAAATATCCTCGTAAACATGGCACCGTTTCTAAGTCTTTGTCCACATGAAAACGCCAGAAATGTCCCCAAAACGCTGTAATAACTTTAAGGGGAGTAATGCGAGATTTATTTTTACAGGAGTGCGACCAGATTTTAACTTTACTTTAAAAAAAGAAAATATATATTTTGCTACAACTTAAACTGACCAGCCAAATTTAAAATCTTAATTAAGGTCAACGTTTACATTTTTTCAAAAAAAAAAAATTTGGCAAATGAAATAAAATTTGCAAAGTTTTTAGTTTTTTTTTTTATGTCAGCATATCATACAGAAATTTTAAATTTACTTTCCTCTATTTCTTTTTAGTTTATTTTCCATTTTAAATGAAAAATATTTTACTCATTGCGCTTGGTTTTTAAAGCTTTTTTTATTTTTTATTCTTTATGAATTTTTTAACCAAAACCACCAAACGGCAAAAAAAAACAAAAAAAAACACGTATATAATAATTTGAAAAGCTGCTAACTTTTAACGTTGAAACAAGAGGAAACACTAAAATAATATAAATTAAAACATTTCACACGCAGGACACAGTTTGTGCATTTGAGTCACTTTCAGGACATTACTGTACAGTAGAGTGAAACTGAGTGAAACCCCTTATGATGAGTAATATAAATGGAAACAATGTTCCCTCGCCCGGACGCGGGTCACCGGGGCCCCACTCTGGAGCCAGGCCCGGAGGAGGGGCACGTTGGCGAGCGCCTGGTGGCCGGGCTTTCACCCATGGAGCTCGGCCGGGCACAGCCCGAAGAGGAGACGTGGGTCCCCCTTCCCATAGGCTCACCACCTGTGGGAGGGGCCAAAGGGGTCGGGTGCATTGTGGAATGGGTGGTGGCCGAGGGCGGGGACCCTGGCGGTCTGATCCTCGGCTACAGAAGCTGGCCATTGGGACATGGAATGTCACCTCTCTGGTGGGGAAGGAGCCTGAGCTAGTGTGTGAGGTTGAGAGGTTCCGGCTAGAAATAGTCGGACTCACCTCAACGCATGGCTCTGGCTCTGGAACCAGTTTCCTTGAGAGGGGTTGGACACTCTTCCACTCTGGAGTTGCCCCTGGTGAGAGGCGCCGAGCAGGAGTGGGCATACTTGTTGCCCCCCATCTCGGTGCCTGTACGTTGGGGTTCACCCCGGTGAACGAGAGGGTAGCCTCCCTTCGCCTACGTGTGGGGGGACGGGCTCTGACTGTTGTTTGTGCCTATGCGCCGAACGGCAGCGCAGATTACCCACCCTTTTTGGAGTCCTTGGAGGGGGTATTGGAGGGTGCGCCTCCTGGGGACTCCCTTGTTCTGCTGGGGGACTTCAACGCTCACGTGGGCAATGACAGTGAGACCTGGAGGGGTGTGGTTGGGAGGAACGGCCCCCCTGATCTGAACCCGAGTGGTGTTCTGTTGTTGGACTTCTGTGCTCGTCATGGATTGTCCATAACAAACACCATGTTCAGGCATAAGGGTGTCCATATGTGCTCTTGGCACCAGGACACCCTAGGTCGTAGTTCAATGATCGACTTTGTTGTCGTCTCATCTGATCTGCGGCCGCATGTCCTGGACACTCGGGTGAAGAGAGGGGCGGAGCTGTCAACTGACCACTACCTGGTGGTGAGTTGGCTCCGATGGTGGGGGAGGATGCCGGTCAGACCTGGCAGACCCAAACGTATTGTGAGGGTCTGCTGGGAACGTCTGGCAGAGTCTCCCGTAAGACGGAGCTTTAACTCCCACCTCCGGGAGAGCTTTGAACACGTTCCGAGGGAGGCGGGGGACATTGAGCCCGAGTGGGCCATGTTTCGCGCCTCTATTGTCGAGGCAGCTTATCGGAGTTGTGGCCGCAAGGTTGTTGGTGCCTGTCGTGGTGGCAACCCTCGAACCCGGTGGTGGACACCGGCGGTGAGGGATGCTGTCAAGCTGAAGAAGGAGTCCTATTGGGCCTTTTTGGCCTGTGGGACCCCGGAAGCAGCAGATAGGTACCGGCAGTCCAAGCGGCATGCGGCTCGGGTGGTTGCTGAGGCAAAAACTCGGGCGTGGGAGGAGTTCGGAGAGGCCATGGAGAATGACTTCCGTACGGCTTCGAGGCGATTCTGGTCCACCATCCGGCGTCTCAGGGGGGGAAAGCGGTACGCGACCAACACCATTTATGGTGGGGATGGCGTGCTGTTGACCTCAACTCGGGATGTTGTGAGTCGGTGGGCGGAATACTTCGAAGACCTCCTCAATCCTACTGGCACGTCTTCCACTGAGGAAGCGGAGCCTGGGGACTTTGGATCGGGCTCTCCAATCTCTGGTGCGGAGGTCGCCGAGGTGGTTAAAAAGCTCCGCGGTGGCAAGGCTCCGGGGGTGGATGAGATTCGTCCTGAGTTCCTTAGGGCTCTGGATGTTGTGGGGTTGTGTTGGCTTACGCGACTCTGCAATATCGCGTGGACATCGGGGGCAGTTCCCTTGGATTGGCAGACTGGGGTGGTGGTTCCCCTATTCAAAAAGGGGGACCGTAGGGTGTGTTCCAACTATAGAGGGATCACACTCTTAAGCCTCCCTGGTAAGGTCTATTCAGGGGTTCTGGAGAGGAGGGTCCGTCGGATAGTCGAACCTCGGATTCAGGAGGAGCAGTGTGGTTTTCGTCCTGGTCGTGGAACACTAGACCAGCTCTACACCCTCAACAGGGTCCTGGAGGGTGCGTGGGAGTTTGCCCAACCAGTTTACATGTGCTTTGTAGACTTGGAAAAGGCATTCGACCGCGTCCCTCGGGGGGTTCTGTGGCGGGTACTCCGGGAGTATGGGGTACCAGGCCCATTGATATGGGCTGTTAGGTCCCTGTACGACCGGTGTCAGAGCTTGGTCCGCATTGCCGGCAGTAAGTCAGGCTCGTTTCCGGTGAGAGTTGGACTCCGCCAAGGTTGCCCTTTGTCACCGATTCTGTTTATAACTTTTATGGACAGAATTTCTAGGCGCAGCCAAGGTGTTGAGAGGATCCGTTTTGGTGGCCTTAGAATCGCTTCTCTGTTTTTTGCAGATGATGTGGTCCTATTGGCTTCATCAGCTCGTGATCTACAGCTTTCACTGGAGCGGTTTGCAGCTGAATGCGATGCGGCCGGGATGAGGATCAGTTCCTCCAAATCCGAGGCCATGGTCTTGAGCCGGAAAAGGGTAGCGTGCCCTCTCCGGGTCGGGGAGGAGGTCCTGCCCCAAGTGGAGGAGTTTAAGTATCTCGGGATCTTGTTCACGAATGAGGGAAAACTGGAGCGTGAGATCGATAGGCGGATAGGTGCAGCGTCCGCAGTGAAGCGGGCGCTGTACCGGTCTGTCGTGGTGAAGAGAGAGCTGAGTCAAAAGGCAAAGCTCTCAATTTACCGATCGATCTACGTTCCCACCCTCATCTATGGTCATGAGCTTTGGGTTATGACCGAAAGAACAAGATCTCGGATACAAGCGGCTGAAATGAGTTTT